>JAWNZC010000340.1:2232500-2290000 GCA_035771165.1 Paragorgia papillata | reverse complement strand
CAATTACCACGTCTTGTCACACTGACTATATGCTAGGCAGTAGACACGACTCACAGGGTGCTAACTTAGCTCCATACTGTCAGCAAAGTCTGGTTGAACTTCGCTGCTTAAAATTATGTCTTGAGGACAACATGATGTAAATTGAGAATATTTCACCAAGTTTTCTATACCCTCAACTGAAGCTAAAATGCAAGTTCCAGATGAACAAGGCATTGATTCCACATACGTTTCTTGAGTGAGAGCCAAAACTTTTGAATACTTCTGGGAGAGGTCTAAATATTGCAACAGTGTGGACACCAATTGTAAACAACTGCTGTAAATTAATAAAGAACTTGAAAATATTTGATTAAAGACAAGCTCATGTGACACATAAGGCTCATTGTTAGCTGTCAAAAATACGTACATCACCAGAAAACGATCGACTCACTGTATTCCAATTGATAATTTTTATTATCAGTTGAAACCATCTCAGGCACATAAATTCAATAATATATTACTGTATTCATAAAAGGATATAATTTGTTTGCACGTTTATGTGCAAATACAACGATTCCGTATATTTGTAGGTGATATATTTGTAGGTGATATCCACGTAAATAGCGCATGATCGAACTACTGGCCAGTGCAAACACAATGGCTCCAATAAACAAAAAACAAGTAGCACTTATCCTGGAAAAAACCTGCACCAAACGTTATTTTTGAGGAAGCGATGTTCGACCGCGTTAGCATAACAAAATGGCGACCTTCGGCAAACTTTCGTTACTTTACGTAACATGTTCGTTAATCACGTGATTGCCACAAACAAACTAAATCAGAACATTTTCGATAGCATTAGCAATACGTCTTCGGACTACGTCCGAGACGCAAAAACGCGCAAGCTGTTAAGCGCCGCACAGACGACCAAATTTTCCTTGACAAATTTTTCCTTGACAAGTTTTATTTGTTCGTGTGTACGACACAAATTGACAAGTTTTTCCTTGACAAGAAGCCTTGTTCAAAAGCTAGTCATGCCAGCTTTTGAACAAGGAAAATTGTTCGTGTGTATAGTCGTCAAGGAAAACTTGACAAGATCATCTCCGAAGCTTATTACGCGACCATTGCCGTCAAGGAAAACTTGTCCAGCCGTACACACGAGCAATTATAAATTGTCAAGGAAAATGTTTGGGGGGGAAATTGTTCATCGTACACACGAGCAAGGAAAATTTGGTCGTCTGTACGGGGCTTACCTGCAAGCAAGTTGTTCTGTTGTTACAAGGCTGTTCAACAGGCTGTCACCATGATGTGTTCGCACTGGCTGTTCCAGTCTATTACATGTCTGTAGCAGGTTGTTGACAACCTGTGACAAGGTTGATGACTCCAACAGCCTGATGACAACTGACAAGTTGTTCCAACAACCTGTTACCGCTCTGCACGTAACAAATTGTTAACAGGTTGATGCTAACAAGGTTGTACTAGCAGCTTCTTGAATGAACAGCATTGTTACAAGCTGTTAACAGCCTTGCTACCAGGCTGTTGCGAACATACTACTGTTGACAAGCTGTGAGATTTTTACGTGTGTACGGTATCTCGGTACATGCTTCAAATTACAGAGAACTTTTATGAAGAGTTTTTAATCATCGTTTCACATCAGTTACGTATTTTTAATTGATAATTGCACAATGTGTAAAGCGTGCATGCTCTTGTTTTTACGAATATTTTAAGGATATTATAATATGCGCACGAGGTCTCACTCGATCAGTAGTCTCAGACGTCCATCCAATTCATTCAATTGATGAAATATTTCAGTCTGGTGCAGTTTACAATGAGTAAAGATATCAACTACGCATAATTCCATCTTTATGTGTTTGTTTACCTTTTCTAGTAATGTTCTTACTCCAATAGTGTGATAATTTGAAGTCATTGAACAAGATTTATTTTTGTCATCAACCTACCATGGCTATTAAAAGTTGATACACTTGACAAGTTGTTGAAGCTGTTGTTAATTTGATTTTGTTCTTTTCTTGTAATTTTAGTAAATAATTTGTTTGGATTGTGACGTGTATTTGGACATGACAACCTGTTGAAAATCAGAAGCTTACATCAGAAGAGACACAGCTTGATGCCTGATGGAGACTTTTATGAAACTCAGATGTTTTTTATTCACTTGTTTGTAACAGTGGAACTATATTTGAGTCTTGTTGTATTACTGGATTTAAAAACAAAACAAAAACTGATAATAAATACCTCCTAAAATTATTATTCAAGTGTATATGTGTTGTGATTGTGATGATGATATAATATTACTGCAGTACCTAAACTATCTATTTCTGAAATTTTCAAAATCACCTGTATTTGCTAGAGTATTAAAGGTTTGCATATATTTCATTTAAAAGCATTATTTATAGTGTCTTATGAAGTGCTATACTAAATAGATTGAGATTTATAACTACAACTACTCACAAATATTTAAATATGTCAAGTCAAAATATCAAATTGATTTGTAGATGATAAATTACAACAATGTTTGACAAACAGCAACAACTGTTGGAAATATGTACTAAATTCTTAATGTAGATCAATTTAGATATAAACCATCCACCCTCCAATAGGAGAACATACTGCACATTGAAGGAGTTGTTGTTGATATACATTTAAGCAATTGCATCATTTATATATTGCATACCCCATGAACCTGACTGTGTTTACCACTGACTACAAAACGTTTTTGCAAACCAGTTACAATCTTAACCAAACCCAATAAGTTTTAAACATTTATTTCATATATACAGTATACTTACAAAATAGGTAAAAGTTCTTTTGACCGTTACAAGCCTGTGTATACAGGGTGCAAAAATAAGAAAGTTTATACCTGTTGCCCACCACTGGAAAAATAGTACTGGTCCTTTATTATTTTACTGACCAACACCCTATTAAACCAGCTAGAGCAATTAAACTTAAACCTTTTTTCCTTGTTTATTATAAACACATAGAATTAACACTTTTTTGTTCTTTAACATGAAGTACATGTAAGTGGAAAGTCTTTTGTTCAAAATGTTTACACTCAGTATGACTATATGGTATGACTGAAGCTGTTGAAGAACATTTGCCACTATTATATTCCTGTGTCAGTGACCAGTGGTCCAGTGCCGTGAAGAATCCCCCCTCTTGATTTTCTTCTATACAGTTCATTGTTTCTAAGATTTCATTTCAAATCCATGCATTGTCTCAGCTAAAAAAGGAGAGAAACTATCTGAAGGTTGCACATGTATAATCTAACCTCGATCCAAGCAACAAATTATGAAATATTTAGAAAGATTGGGGAACAAAACTCAAGACAGGCCATTTAAAGCTATTAACGTGCAAATTCGTTCATTTTATTTAGTAGAATGAAGTAAAATAACAAGACTTCAAAACTGAGGACATGATATTTCAGGTTAATCTCTTTATCAGCAGCAACGTTTACAAATATTAAATGAAAGTGGAGAAATACTGGCACTTAATTGTTTGTCAGCCTTCAGCAAATATCATGTCAAATAATTGCCCTAAAGCTATCCAAATAGGCAGCTATTGAGTTGCTTCGTTCTTCAAAATTGCGTGTCCGATTACGATAGAACAATAAATAGGTGCAATTTTATCAGTATACTTTAGATTTAAACTATTTTTAAAGAGTTTTCTCACTTATTTATTCTTATTGAAAGTATGACTTCAAAAGTGGACGGATAGCTCCGGCCGGTCCAATTATAGTTCAATGGGTCCAATTAACAAGATAATGAAATGGGAAATTCCCCGTTCAAATTTCGTTAAATCTCTCCCTTACCACAATAAAATTGATTACTTACCAGCTTCCTTTTCAATGTACTATTCGTCCCAAGAAAAATTACCACTAAAATGTTCAGTTATAGCCATTAAAACGATCAAAACGCACTTTTCGCCATATTGTTTAATACTGTTGAGAGGAGGGAAAGCACTAAAGGCCATACGATTAATAGAAATACACCAGAAGTCCAACCTCGTACCCAGGGCCATTTGTAGGGAACTGGGCCAAGATGGCGAATAAAACAAAATGGCGGGAACAAATGGCCCTGTGGAGGCTAGCTCAAAATGCGCAGTATATTGCGCATTTTATTACTACTCAAATCAGTAGAGCGAGACATGGATGATTTTTTCATCGCTTCCGAAGCGACAGTTTCGTTAACCGCAGATCAATTTCAAAGCAATCACGAGGTGTATTCTTATGTACCACGTGATAGCTTGTTTACGAGTTAACAATGGGATTTAATGGGATGTTTATCACGTGGTACATGAGAATACACCTCGTGATTGCTTTAATATTGATCCGCGGTTAATAAAACTGACACTTCGGAAGCGATAAAAAAATCACCCATGTCTCGCTCTACTGATTTGAGTAGTAACTAGAACTCAGTTCTTTACACAGTAATTATACCTAATTACACCTAATTATTGCATGGTTTAAAATATAATCTCCCAACCTCGCAGGAACAACCGACAAGGTCAAAATACAATTAAAAAAAACCCAAACAAAATCAAACCGTCTGATTTACGCCATAAGCTCTTGACCAATCAGAGGCTGAGATAGCCTGGCCTCCACCAGGGCCATTTGTTCCCGCCATCTTGGCCCAGTTCCCTACAAATGGCCCTGGGTACGAGGTTGCCAGAAGTCCAACTCGAGTGACATGCGCGATATTTTACGTCATATCCGACGCCATCCTACGCAATCCTAGCAAGTTCACCCGGCAAGGTCCAAACTGCCGGGGGAACTTGCCAGGATTGCGTAGGATGGCGTAGGATGGCGAGGAATCAAGATGCGCGAGGCGACATGGGCGAGGACATAAACTTCAAAGGTTCCAACGCGAGTTGGACTTCTGGTTGTATTTCTATTCTGTGATACTGGTGAATCACTTTGAGCCCGCGATATTAAGGTTATGTTAGCGGTTTTGGTACTTGATCAATATAATTGCCCAACCTCGTACCCAGGGCCATTTGTAGGGAACTGGGCCAAGATGGTGGGAACAAATGGCCCTGATGGAGGCCAGGCTATCTCAGCCTCTGATTGGTCAAGAGCTTATGGCGTAAATCAGACGGTTTCGTTTTGTATTTTTTTTTTAATTGTATTTTGACCTTGTTGGTTGTTCCTGCACACGGCACGGGAAATTATATTTTAAACCATGCAATAATTAGGTGTAATTAGGTATACTACTGATTACTGTGTAAAGAACTGAGTTCTAGTTAATAAAATGCGCAATATACTGCGCATTTTGAGCTAGCCTCCACCAGGGCCATTTGTTCCCGCCATTTTGTTTTATTCGCCATCTTGGCCCAGTTCCCTACAAATGGCCCTGGGTACGAGGTTGTATAATTGCCTTGATCTTACTAGATCGTTGGTTGCGCACATCATGTAAAATAGGCCTAGAACCAAATCATGTTTTGCGGGAAAAGTAAAATGGCGGGTTATTTAAAATGCGATCATTTTAATTATTTTGACGTTCAAATCACACCAAATTGTGGCTATGTTTTATCTTGTGAACGAGCTGAGCAAGTTCTCAGAGAGCTCGAGACACACACCACTTGCAAGTATTCTTGCTACAAGTCCAGATCATCCTTTGGCAAAACAGGTAAGATAGATAGCCACCACAGCGCTGGCTCGAGCGAGTTGTTAGGGCTCACGCTGTGGCACTGGCTAATTTATGAATTATTAACACTTTAATACCAACTTTACTTCAAAAAAAATTACTCGTGCAGATTTGAAAAAAAAATTAACATCGCATCCACTGGGAAGATGGTAAACTGACTACCAACGGCAATGCAGGACTGAGATTTGATGGCGTCCCTTTCATTATATTGGATACAAATTAAAGTGGCTTGACTGCTAACACGGTGTAGACAGACACAATTACAGGAAGAAAAAGACGCCGAATAAAACAGTGAGTACAGTTCTGTGAACGCTTTACTAGACGTTTTATTGCCGATTTTTTTTGTGTTCGTATCTTCTGTTTATTTGTATTAACTCTCCGTAGACTTCCGAGAAGCCCCCCCCCCAAAAAAAATAATAAGCCCCCCCTAAAGTAAGCAAACCCTCGCATCTTAGACTCAAAATTAAATCCTTTTAAAAATAAATATACTTATTATAATATACTTATTTTGAAACGCAAAATTCCCTCCAATTGTACACCAAAATAGCACGCCCCCACCTCCCCTCCCCCCCCCCCCCCCCCCAAAAAAAAAAAAGAAAAGAAAAAAAACCCTCACTAAGGGACGACGGATCATTGGATGGGGGTTCGCAATTTGTCGGCTATTAAACCAAAAATATATTTACAATTTACGACGTGTTTACAATTTTCTTGGCTGTGCAGTTTTTTCTCTGCCAAACCTGTGCTTGAATTTTTCCCCACCGCTATTTGCCCAACCCTCCCAACAAAAAAAAAAGATCCGTCCCTTAGCCGACAGAGTCATTTAAAGAAACACAAGTCTCCCTGTTCCAGAATTGAACATGCTGGGAAGGCCTCTATACACCTTTTCACATTTTAATACCAGCCCTGCACCCTCACCCTACACATATAGAGATCGGACTACACCCACCGTCATCAGGACTGAAAAAATGTCTGATTTAATGCACGTTGAGGTGGATGTAGACTTCGATAAAGTACGTACGTCTCTCCAAACATGAAAGGCTCAGCACTAAAACGTAATTATAGGTACCAGTTTGATAAAACTCCGCGCTTTGTACGTCCTCTTAAATCTACTATTTAAAACTGATGAAGTAAGGTGTTGTCATTAAACTGTACATGTAGCAACGATTCTGTATGCATTTTTATGTAGCACAGTGACTTTGACTTCAAGAAAAGGCGATTCCGTGTTCAAGGAACGAAGAAATTTGGCTGTGGCGCGAAGAAAATACAAATGTTGGAGAACGGAGGATTTACATACATTTGCCTAGTGTCACAGAACATACCCACTCACTTGGCGAGGTAAAGGTTTACGTATGTTTACTTTATTGTGTTATTTGCAAATTCCAAACAACCTTTTAAGAGCAGAAAAAAGAGACGCATTGTTTTAATTATTAGATGGGTGGGGTCGTGAAAGAGGTTTCCCGATTTCGTTTTCAATTAATTCTGTCTAAATTGCCAGAATGATATTTTACGTATTCAGGCGTCAAAGAACAGGAGATATACGTACATATGTACTGTAGCCTAGTGTAAATAATGCCCGAATTTTATTTCTCACATATTTTGGGGGAGGGATTATATGATTGGAGGGAAATTTTGCGTTTTAAAATAGGTCATATATGTATTTAATATACACGAGTCTGTGGGCTTATTTTGGGGGCTAATTTTCTGAAGGATTTTTTCGTTTGGTGTTAGAGAGGGCTTATGTTTGAGAGAGCTTATTTTCTTAGGACTGGAATTTCTCCCCATTGACGAGTAAAATCATTTGGTGTTATACAGAGTTAAATACTTAAGTCTGTATCGTTCGAAAAGAAACGATACAGACGGCAAGGAGTTAAGGAGGTTTTTGAAGACTTTATAACATAACCCTCGAGACATGCATAAAGGCCTTGTTTTTAACCATTGATGGCGGAGACAGCCGAAAACGGCCCTTTTATCATTTTACCCTGTCTAACGCCAGGCGATTTTAAAGTCACCAAAGGAAAACCCAATAGGTTAAACATCGTTTTCATCAATTCTATTTCATAGGTAAATGTAGAAATACAAGAGGAAAACAACGCAGATACGACAAAGCCAACTAGTTCTGGGAGTTGTTTAAAAAGGAAATGTCCCCCTAGCACTCGCCCTAGCATGACTGAGGAAACAAACATGTGGGAGAGACGTACGTAGGAAGCAATAACTTTTTTTTCAAGGCAAAATGAGTGCCAACAACATATTTACTAATCTTTACTATATTATAGGACACCATTTTAAAGGATTTTACAGGCTAAAGCAACACGTGACCTTAATGAAATCATGCTTGAATGTGGACCACCACAAGTGACATTGAGAAACCTCTGTACCTTAGTTCCACCAGACTGTTTAAGTGAAAAATACCTTACTGACATAAGAAAAAATTACCAAAGTTTGTTCCAGGATGGTTGAGTGATATGGTACAGCATATATTGTTTGACTTAATCTAACTTTTAGCAGTTTTATAGTTCTGCCAGGTTACATCTGAAAATTCAAACAAATCAATCTGAAACCAATTTTAAACAATTATGATTTAGTGAAAACAAAAATAATAAAAGTAACCCTTTTTCATCATGCATCAGGACATCAGGTGCTACTCATTTAACGCTCTCTTACAAAACGATCCCATGCCAGGATCCTATCAAACTTTCTATAGGTACAATGTAATGTTGCATTTCCTACAGGAATTTGTGTCAATTTCTAATAGGAAGAAATAAATTTCTTATAGGAAATTTCTTATCCTATAGGAATTCCTACAGGATCCCATAGCAATGTGCCAATTTCGAATAGAATAAGGAATTCTTATAAGAATTTCTACTGAATTTTTCTATTTAGAAGGGCTTTTACCCTTAAATTAACCAGCCAAAACTAGCATTAAGCTATAGACCTGCGGTGCGCGTTCCCTTTGCTCAAAAAAATCATCTGCCATCAGCCAGTCAGTCCGAGAATAAAATTCTTCACATGCATGTGGCTTTAATGTGACAGGGTTAAGATTACTTGTTTTTTCTTACAATTCAGATAATAGAAGCAGAACTCTGTAAAGTAGAGAAAGAGCACAACGAATGTCTTTCAGCAAGCACAACTGTTGCACAGCTTGCACAGCATGCAGATACCAACACAACCCGTCTTTAGCAGAATATTGACTTTAAGTCGATCACAAAAATATTAATATCAAAGAATACATCTAGCTGTCACTGGAATCTATTGGTACTGTAACTCGTGTATACTTATTTAATAAGTTTGTTTTACCAAATACAAATACTGTACTAATTACAGTATACAAAGCAAAATACATATGTTTGTAGATCACTTAACAATTTAATAATAATAATAATACTGTATACAGCACTGCAAATAATTTTTGTTAACCCAACCAGTCACCAATGACTAAAATAAATCAAATTCTGGCATTCAAATCCTGCCCTTTTTTCACTTTATTTTTTTTACGATGTTTCTTAAAAACTTTATCCGCGGAAAAGACATGAGAACTTCCGAAAATTAGCTGTCAACTTTAATTAAATCGCATTTAAAACATATGCAATGCATATTACACAGCTTGCAAGGGGTAGTATATACGGTACTACAGTAGCTAGCTAAGCTTATGCGACTGGAATGTATATCACTATATACAATCATGTAATTATAAGGATACCATAAATAGTATTTCGAGCTGATTACACTTTGTGAGCAGTCTGTACTACTGTTGGTTTCCAACGCAGGTACTGTATGTATTTTATTTCATCAGTGAAGATGATCATTCAAAAAGAACAAAACAGTTGTCAGAGGTCAATACCGGTGGTCATTGACCATTGACCAGCCATTACATGTAACTGCAGCGCTGAATACATGCATATACAGTACAGGGAATAAGGTCCTTCAAATTTTTTTCTGATTGTGAAAAGTTGCAAAAATGAACTTGCCCAGGTTTACTGGTGATATTGGTATTCTGTATCAAATATAACATAGTTTCAATTTTAATAACATTTATAGCAGTGCTGTATATATACATTTACTGTAAAAGATCTTCTGTGCACAGTTGGCTATCACAATCTTGATACAATTACAGACTGAGTTTGTGATCGAACCTCGTACAGAAGTGACACCTTATATTCTCATTTATATACTATTTGATTTTACCCTTATAACACAATTTTATCCTGTTGTAAATTAGGCTTTAGACAGGTCAAGCAGAGTCAGAAAATTTATAGACCCAATGAATGGGCAGAAAGAAGAAGTAACAATAACAAATTATGCTGGGATCAAAAATTTGATTGACAGAATAAGGTTAGCATTCAGAGATTGCATATACTGTATACTGTACCTCGACCAGTGGGTTATTAGATGTAAGGAGATGAGCCATCTCACTATAACCAGACCAGCTCACTCAAGGCTTAGCACACATGTATGTTGAATCAATAAAATGTCTGATTGTAGTCACGCTAAAATTATGCAAAAATGTTTGCATGAAATAATATACAATGAGTGTAATCAGGCAAGCATTTTTTCTAAACTGAGAATCTTGTGGTCAGATTTTTATTTATTTCTCATCCAAATTTCAACCAAATTCCTACCTGTAAAATTAAAACGGTTGGTCTTAGATGATCTATGATCAATCTTTCCACAAACTTTCATGAAAACATAACCTCCTGGTGGAGGTAATAAGACTAGGTAATACTGCTAAGAATGACATTTCTCCTGGAACATATGTTTCTGTATATTTCATTTAGTGAACTTGTCGATACTAATCTTGACTGGTTGGGACAGCAAAACCTGGCCATGTATTGAACCACGACACTTCTCACAGAATGATGGATATAACGGTGGGATATTTGTATGTGTGGTAAGGAAAATTAAGTTCTGTTAATTAACAAGGTATATGACGAAAAACACAAAATATTGTGACTGCTTTTTAAAGTGGTTCTCTTATGAAAATATTGTTGGTAATGTTGCTGCATAATCTTAAAGATATTATGGTAATTGTGCAAAGTTTTATTTCAAAATTCTCCAAAACAAAGTTGTATTTTACATGCGAAGTTTGTATTTTGGAGCACCGCCATTAAAGTGGTTGAGCTTGAAAAGAATGAGTCGAGGAAGGTTATGACATCATAGACTCAACAAAAACAAAAGATCATTGTTGTTGTCAACAAAAGGGTCATTGTTGTTATTGACTCTATGATGTCATAAGCTTTCTCGACTTATTCTTCTCAAACTCAGCCATTTTAATGGTGGTGTGCCAAAATACAAACTAGTCACACATAAAATATTACCTTTTCTTCAACAAATTTTCAAATGAAACTTTGCAATTTTACTAACTACTATATCCTGTATAAGATTATACAAAAAGTCACAAACATTGCTCACAATATTTTCATCAGAGAACCACTTTAAATTTTTTATCAACAGTTTGCAAAATGGTTAAGTGAGGAAAAAGAACTGATGGAGCCTATTAACTGCAAACAAGAGAGACTTAGGGTTGCATCCTCATTATTTGACCAATTTTAATACAATCATGATGTATACATGGCCGCAAGTAAAGGTAAAAAATTCATTCAACCAGGTTTTAAGAAATACCATTAAAGAAAATACAAAGTAAAAATACTAAAAATTACATGTATCACCGGTTTTATATCATACTGAGGTTGCATAGCCTTTTCAACTTTTCAATAAAATGTTCTTTCAATGTTTAGGAATGTAATAGTCCTTGTCTTGTGTATCTAAGAGCCCGCAGTCTTGGTTTTAATACCTTTTATTTCTTTAATCTTTCTACCTTTTCTCAACACTCTCGCTCTCCCGACATGCTTTCTTTCCTCTCTCGTTCCCTTACTTTCCCAGCATGCTCGCAATTTCCTTTATGCCCTTTATGTCCTTCTTTGGACACCACAAGGAAGAACTGAACTCTCTTTAATACGATGGAGATGATTGGTATGAATGCAAAAATTGTTAACCTGCTATAGTTGCTTGATAATTAGATTATAAATGTTCTCATTCCAGTTTGAATAAATAATCTGTTTTATATTGCATCCTGTATTTTCATAAATTAATCTATATTAAACTACTAGTGCTATATAATAAACTACTTAATAACCTCAACCAGTCTTTATGGTAAAATATAAAATCTTGGCCTTGAACGTACATGTATTAATTTTGCTATTGCTCAGTCAATACATTGTACAGCAAAACCTCAATGGAATATGTGTAGGTTAACCACCTCACCCGAAGTTTATTAGTGATATGCCCAAGGAGTTTATATCGCTAATAAACTAAGGGTGAGGTGCTTAAATTATTTATAACACGATCAAGGAGGTTTTCTAAATAATTCAATAGGAAAAGAGCTTGTGACAAGGTTCTATTGTTATTGCAATTAAGATTGCAAAGTTTATATATGGTTGGGAGGTTAATAACCTGTATATAACGGTGGTACATCAAAGAAAATCGACTTGATCATATTATTTTTTACCATAAAGACCTCACTCTCGATTATTAAGTAGTTATTATTTTACCCTAAGCTGACATCCTGTAAATTCTTAATTTTTTGTACAGTACGTACAGTACATGTAAGCTTAAAATAACTTTATTAGTATGCTCAAAAATATATATATTCTCAATTCTCATTAATTAAAGAGGAGAAAGTTACTAAGCAAATAGCACATGTGTATTACTACAGATAGATTTTACTGTACATTTCAAATAGATATCACAAATATAAATGTAATCGATATGGGACTGTGAACTCGTATTTAGTATCACTATTCTCATCACAAAAAAAAGACTGCACACTGCAACTTCCATAAATTAGTATTTATTTTTTAGTATTTCTCACTTATTTTATTACACATCATAATAAGTTAATAACAATAATAATAATAATATAAATAATAATAATATAAATAATAATAATATAAATAATAATAATAATAATAATAATAATAATAATAATAATAATAATAATAATAATAATAATAATAATAATAATAATAATAATAATAATAATAATAATAATAATAATAATAATAATAATAATAATATAAATGTTTAAATTCTGCCGAATGATAACAGGATGATTATTCTGACTTGTTTATAAGTTTAAGAAGAAATCCTGACTGTATTCGACTAGCAAAAACTACTGTATAAGAGAAGGCGGGAGAAATGAAATAGTTGAGTCTTCAACAAGAACGCTAGACAATAATAAACACGCGATGCCACCGAAGAGGAAGAACCCAGCCTCCGGAAGAATTAAATGGACGGAAGATATGACAGCTGATCTTCTAATCTGTAGAGAAAAAGCATTGGCAGAGCATCAGTGGCCAAAACATCGCACCCGGTTGTCGAAGGAAAGGCTATACATGGAGTTAAATAAAAGTAGCGTGCTGCGTAGGCATTGTAGAAACAACAATCGAAATATAGTAACTTAGGTTAGATATACTGCCGAAACAGAGAACGTAGGAATCTAACGTTTCGAGCGAAGGCCCTTCGTCAGAGAGAAACGTCAAATTTCATACATGGAGTTAATGAGGCTGTCGTGGGAGGAAAGAGGATATGCTTCACTGGGCCTCACAGCCAAAAATCTGAGAGATAAAGCAACTCAACTGATGAAAAATCAAGAAAGAAATCGAAAAGAAAATGTGAATGCGGATGAAGTATGTATTAACGAATCAAATACATTCGAAGTTCAAGAAGGAAACCAACAAGAAAGAAGCGTTGTCGATGAAATTTGCATAAACGAGGAAGAAAATAATGTAAATTATACTTCCTCAGCAGAGCATATCTCGAATACACCAATTCAATTTCAATGGGGTGAGCTGAGTGGAGAGGTGTTTGTCCAAAGTGTAAATGGGGCATATGAGGAAATAGTTAAATGGAGGAGGAACATCTTCCTGTTACCATATGGGAAAGCGGCAAAAGCATTCATTAATGAACTAACAAGATTATTTCAAGCCTATGCTGATGAATCGCCGCTTGAATGTATTGCTCTCAAAGCATGTTCATGCAGTCATGCAGTGCCTATTATTACAAATGCCTCACGCAAGAAGCAAAACAAAGGAACACATAGCTTGTTTAGAACACAGAATGATTTTATGGTCGGAAGGGAAGATTGAAAAATTAATCTCAGAAGGGAAGTGTATCCAAAAACATCTCACCTCAAACGCCACAGCAGAAATTGAGATGGAAAAGATCGCAAGGGGTTTTAATCGTCTCATGCTTCAAGGAAAGGAAAGGAACGGCAAGCTGTCCGTCTAATCTCCAATGCAAACAAAGGAGGTCTTCTAAATATTGATTCATTAATACCTTCGATCAGGTGAAGATGAAGATGGCAATGTTCAATGGAAAATGACACGGGAAGTTCTACGCGAAAAACATCCACAAGGTAGAGCTGCAGTAGCAGAGATTCTTCTACCCGAGCCAGAGATGAATGAGACCCATCATAATCCCACCATATTTAAAAGAATAACCGGGGAAGCAGTCAAGGCAGCCGCAAACAACACGCAGGGTGCTGCTGGCCCATCTGGAGTTGATGCTTAAGCATGGCGCCGCTTTTGTTCATCCTTCAAAAGCGCCTCGGTAGATTTATGTAATGCCCTGGCTGCATTGACACGACGCCTGTGCACCTCATCAGTCCACCCTGAACGTTTGTCAGCATTTGTGGCATGTCGATTAATTCCAATTGACAAAAGTCCAGGAGTACGTCCGATTGGTATAGGCGAAGTACCGAGGCGTATAATAGCGAAGTCCATTCTTAAAGTGGTTAGTAACGATATTCAGGAGGCAGCGGGACCATTACAAGCGTGCGCGTGCCGCAGTCCATGCTATGAATGAAATCATGTCATCAGAGGAAACAGAAGCAATATTATTGGTAGATGCCACCAACGCTTTCAACACCATCAATCGACAAGCCGCACTACATAACATTAGAGTGATCTGTCCTGCAATATCAATTGTGCTGAATAATACCTATCAAACCCCAGTAAAGCTGTTTGTCACAGGAGGCGGAGTAGTTGAATCATCCGAAGGAATTATCCAAGGGGACCCTCTGGCTATGGCGATGTATGCGTGCTCTTGCAGTAACACCACTGATTCAAAGATTAAGATCTGAAGAGCCAAATGTAAAACAAGTGTGGTTTGCCGATGAGTCCACTGCCGGCGGGAAAATTGAAGCACTAAGAAGATGGTGGCAGTGTTTGTCAGCCATAGGTCCGCCAATGGCATACCATCCAAATGCCAGCAAAAGACATCTCATTGTCAAACCAGAATTCCAAGAAGATGCAAATCATATCTTTGAAGGAACGGGAATAGTGGTGACAACTGAAGGTCATGAAATGCTTGGGTCTGCTGTTGGATCAACTAGCTTTGCTAAATAATTCGTAGCACACAAAGTTGAGGTGTTTGTTGAAGAAATTGAGAATCTTTCCAAAATAGCTGAACTTTACCCCCAATCTGGATACATGATGCGAACAATGAAGGATATTGATACTCTATTTCAACCGGCGTTAGAAGACGCGATGTCGCGATCAGTCAAACCTTTATTCCTGCATTAACTGGTAGATGTCAATGCTCCTATGAAGAAAGAACACTTCTCTCTCTAGCCCTAAGATCTGGTGACCTAAACATCAACCTCGTAACTAGTGCAAATGGAGAATATCATGCCTCACAAAAGATAAGCGAACCACTGAAAGAGATGATGGTGAGCAAAAAGAATCATTCAATAGACCACAACTATACAGTCTATTAAATCGAACTTGCGTCGGAAGAAGCAGCAAGAAATTGAGATCGTGGCACTCCAAGTAAGAGAAAGTCTACCTCCATCAAAGCAAAGAGCAATGGACCTGCTATGTAAAAAAGGATCTTCATCCTGGCTGTCAGTTTTGCCATTACAAGACCAAGGTTTCAATTTGAATAAAGGAGAATTTCGGGATGCAATCAACTTACGATATGGATGGCAGCTGAAGAATGTACCTCATCATTGCAAATGTGGAAAGAATTTCTCAGCAGATCACGCTATGATATGCCCTATGAAGGACTACCAATATCAAGGCATAACGAAATCAGAGATATCAACACCAAATGGCTGACGGAAGTATGTTCGGATGTGGAAAAAGAACCACAGTTACAACCACTCACAGGCGAGACAATACTAGTCTACCAAGATCGGCCAATAAGCAAGAGGAAGCAAGAGTAGATATAAGAGCAAAGGGTTTCTGGAATAGGCAGCAAAATGCATTTTTTGACGTTATGGTCTTTCACCCAAACGCATCGAGCTACAGAAACACAGAGATCCCAGTACTCTATACAGACAACAGGAGAATACAAAGAAGAGGGAATACGGAGACAGGATAAGGGAAGTGGAGTATGCTTGTATTCACACCACTTTTCTACAACTGGTGGACAGGGGAAAGAGACAATCATCGCATATAAACGACTGGCAGAATTGTTGGCAACGAAGCGAAAATCAGAATACAGCCAATCACACTTGCATGGATGCGATGCAGCTGTTCCTTCGCCTTGATCCGGTCGGCGGTGACGGCAATTAGAGGCAGTCGTGATGTAGCTTCTAGTCGGGACCGAGATGTAAACATTGAACTGGGTTACAGAGAAAGCCGTCTTGGCGATTTTTAGTTTTGTAAAGTTTTAACAAGAACATAATAATAATTCTTATGACATATTATTCTTTGGAATATAGAACATTTTAGGATTTTATATGTAAATATTTAATTTACCTTGAATTTATTGTTGAAATAAATTATCACCATTATTTAAAAAAAAATATATATAAATAATAATAATAATAATAATAATAATAATAATAATAATAATAATAATAATAATAATAATAATAATAATAATAATAATAATAATAATAATAATAATAATAATAATAATAATAAAAATAATATTTAATCACTTCCTATGAACCTCAGCATATCGCAATAGCTACTGCCAAGTTTAAAATACATAGTAGTTTGTTAGCCTATACTAAAAAAAAACTATCTCATCATCATTTACAACTTCATGATTTAAAGCAGTAGATCAGACCAATAACAACTTTTTAACCCTATGTCTCCAAATACAGTTAGCCATTATTACATTTGAAATCGAGCACCAACTAAGCAATAATTTTAAGGTATCTTTCTCAATGTTCAATCTTCTCAAGTCCTTGTACACGCTGTGACGGATGCAGCCTAACGCACCAAAACATAATACCACTAGACTAACATTCCATTCACGAGATCTTAAGAAGTCACATAGTCGCTGATAATGGCGCATTTTAGAATCATACGCTACTTCAAAGTACAGATCGAAACACACGGTTACTTCAACGATCACAATCTCACGAGCGACTGCATTCACAATGACAATGTCCGGTTTTCGAGCTGGAATTTCTATTAGTCCTTCACGAAGCTCGGGTAAGATCGATTCAAACAACTTGTTGGTAAATAGTCGGAGTCGCCGGTTGCTGGCAGAAATTTCACCAAGCAGTTTATTTACAATACGATCATGGCGTCTGTTATAAAAATTTCGGAACTCATGACAACCATTGAAGAGGTGAGCAGTACTCTCTGTATGACGACGGCAGAAGGGGCATGTTGGATCGTTAGTTCTATTCCAGATATGTGTTGTAAAGTTTTTCGGCAACAAACTGAGTCTCGCCTTTACAGTAAATTTTACAAGATCATCACTGATCGACCAAGGTCCCAAGGACTCGCAACTAGGCAAATACAAAGAAATTATAAAGAAACCCACATAAGCCACGATTTAAAGTAACTTACCCAAATTTATGTCAAAACGTTTGTTTAGTACTTATATAAACTTAGATCTATTAGACTTCTACAGCTCCATGGCCAGGAGCTATTAATACAGATACCAGTAATAAATCCGCTGGCAACATCATGCGACGGCTGGCTTAAGGTGATTCACGGTATGGCCATTATTAGCGCTTTCCTTGAGAGGAGCGGTTTTGCTTTCAACATGGCGGCCAACATGCGCGAGGCGACCTGCGCGAGGACAGAAAGAAGGCGTGCAGCTGGGTGCGCACACTTGAAAATGCCAGTGTTTTAATTTCCTGATGCTCAGTAAATCTCTAATTACTTGAAAACCAAGGTTAAACCAAAGAAGGCACGCAGCTGGGTGCGCGCTCTTGAAAGTGCGTCACTGCTTTGAGAATGACGTCAAACAGAAGAAATAGAAGAAATTTTTTTTCTACCAATTTAGCCCGCTCGAGACACTCAAAGTAGAGAATAAAGGCTAATTCAGCGGCGTAGCTAGGAATTTCCTCAGGGGGGGCAAGCATTGAAAATTTCCGACAAAAGGGCGTGGTCAAAAGGGCGTGGCTATAATAGTACCGCATAATTAAAGACTGGCTTATATTCGATATCTAAATCGAGTGTCGACGGATAGAAAGTAGCCTGCGTAGCAAAGCCATAGGCAGAACTTCAAACTTTTAGTACATCTCCCAGTTGAAAATAATCTATTTTTTAATAACATGAATCGAGTTGGACAAAAATATTTACAAATCGTGCACACAAACATCGTTAAATTAAATCGTCATTGAAAAATCCTTCTTGTTTTTTCACTTAGAAATGGTTTTTGAAGTTCTCTAATGGAAATATCGGAAACACTTTCGCGATTAATAGAAATGCACGCCAGATTCGAGAGGCGATTTTCAGTCATTGTGCTGCGCAAATAAGTCTTTACCCGCTTCAAACAGCTGAATGCTCTCTCGTCATGTGCTGATGAAACGGGTAATGTAAGCGCTGAGATGAGAAATTTGAAAATGAGAACAGAATTCGAGTCTTTGAGTAATTGAGCTATTGCACTGCCACTGAATACTGATTGAAACAATGAATGAAATACGAGCCGCAAGGCGCAGCTCAAGACTCATTGTCAGTGAGACTTGAGCTGCGACTTGCGACTCGTATTTCATCGGAACAATTGTCTGCTGTCAACAGTCAACCTAAACCTGTGAAAATGATCTGTTCGGCGTGTTCGCATTTTGCAATAGCATGTAACCGGACGTCGTGACCCGGCAATTTGTCAGCAGTTTATAATAACTTAATAAGTATAAAGTGTTTGTTGACACTTATCGTGCGTTTCCCTTGACTTTTCGCAACAAATACTATTTAGTTTATTGAAAAAAACGAAAGTAAAAAGTTATTATTTGTAAAATACAATAACACGATTGTGTCAGTCGTTCTTCGACCATCCGATTTTCCGACAAGCATCAAAATTTTCCGACAAACAACACTCAGAAGTCCTGTGGGGGGCGGTCGCCCCCCCCTGCCCCCCCTCTAGCTACGCCACTGGGCTAATTTCCACTCAGGAAAATTTTCCTCAGGACAGGAACGGACAGGAAAGTTTCCTTTGTCTTCTGAGCTCTCGACCGGAACTAATGACTTTAACACAAAGGAAACTTTCCTATATATACTGCATCAACACATCTGATAACCGAGTAACCGACACATCCACATCGACACATCCAGGCTGTGCACATCAACTAAAGTAGTAAAGTCCATTAAAATCATAGTCAGCAAATATATCTGGTCATTGGTCAAGAAACATGTTGTTGAAAGTTTTACTTTTTGTCAGTTTTCTTCATGCAGTCGAGTCCGCAGGTAACTACAGTTATGCTTTTTACAGTGAAAACAAAAAATAACCTTACTTCAGCTTCGCAGCTAGCTAAGTTGCTGGACCAAAGCGTAAGAGCGTAAGAAGAAAATATATAACGACAAAGTCAACTATTCTTTATTTAGAGTCTTTTGTTGATGTCTATTTGGTATTTTAACTGATACCCATGATTATAAGATAGAGCCGAGGAACGTGTTAAATAAGACCGGCTTAAAGTGTCACCAAGACGAAATTTTCTCCTCTCATTTTTATTTCATCATTGTAAAGTATACCCACTTGCAACCTACTGTACGAAGTTTTAACTCAAAATTCGAAAACGAGGCGCTGTTATTGCGATTAGAAATCTTAAATTTGACGGCCGCCAAGTGCAAGAAAATGACGTCACAACCCTTCTCAGGTATCAAATTCACAGTGAAGAAAATTTTAATGGCGGATGCAATTTTCAGCATTTCAAACGTTTATAACTTTAAACCTTTTGTTTATATCGGTTCAAATTTTCTACACGGGGTATTTATATCTCAATAAAGTTCGTGGAAGTTAAATTTTCGCAAAACGTTGTGGTCGATTTTTCGTCTTAGTCACACTCGTTTCGCCCTATAAGAATACCTTTTTGTTTTATCTTTTGTTTCGTTCTTGTTCTTATTTCACAAGTGTGAATCGTGTATGTGGGCGTAACCTGTGCGCATCTAGAAAACCCGTGAAACAGCGTGCACATCAAGCGTTTGTTAAAAACTACAACAGTTTCACAAGCCCCTCCTCAGAAAATTTTGCAGGGGGTTTGTATACTCAATTTTGCCGACTGCCACATAATCGTCACTCGTCAGTACTAGTACTTCTCGAGTCTGGCCGCTGGCGGGTGCCGACTGCCGACCGAAATATCTTGTCTGCCGACTATAGAACATATAAAGCAATTCTTGGGGGGGGGGGGGGGGTGTCCCCCCGCACACACACACACACACACACACACCCCAGTGTCCCACCCTAGCTCCGGCCCTGCAGTTTCACAAGGAATAATTTTTTAAGCTCGCCCTATAAAGACTGTGAAAGCTATTTTGATTGTTAAGTTAAATTCTCGATTTGCGAGCAAAGTGTAAGAAAAATATAGCGCGATAAAGTCAGCTATTCGTTATCTAGTTTATAATATTTTAAAGGATAAAGGACTGGGGGCTAATCATCCTTACTTGCAGCCAGTGACTGAATTGCGAAAGACGCAGATCAACGTGGCCATGCCGAGGCATATCAAAGGCGCTCCAAGCAGCTGCCAATGACACAGTTCAGACCACGGATCACAGCTAAGATGTTAGGTGTTGATTTTATGGAGGGAGGAAAACTGGAGAACCCGGCGAAAAACCCTCGAAGCACAGGAGAGATCAACTACAACTCTACTCACACGAGTCCAAGCCCGACAACGGGGTCATTCCCAAGCGGTCACCCATCTAAGTACTAACCCGTCTAACCAGGCTTAACTTTTTGGTGAGAGGCACCGCGCTATCAGTGCAGCTGGGTGCGCACACTTGAAAATGCCAGTGTTTTAATTTCCTGATGCTCAGTAAATCTCTAATTACTTGAAAACCAAGGTTAAACCAAAAAAAGCACGCAGCTGGGTGCGCGCTCTTGAAAGTGCGTCACTGCTTTGAGAATGACGTCAAACAGAAGAAATAGAAGAAATTTTTTTTCTACCAATTTAGCCGGCTCGAGACACTCAAAGTAGAGA
Source organism: Paragorgia papillata (assembly GCA_035771165.1). Taxonomy (NCBI): domain Eukaryota; kingdom Metazoa; phylum Cnidaria; class Anthozoa; order Scleralcyonacea; family Coralliidae; genus Paragorgia; species Paragorgia papillata. The sequence continues at coordinate 2,268,994 of JAWNZC010000340.1, read as the reverse complement.
ATAAAGGCTAATTTCCACTCAGGAAAATTTTCCTCAGGACAGGAACGGACAGGAAAGTTTCCTTTGTCTTCTGAGCTCTTGGCCGGAACTAATGACTTTAACACAAAGGAAACTTTCCTGTCCGTTCCTATCCTGCGGAAGATTTTCCTGAGTGCGTTCAATCGGATTTTGACTTTCCGGTTAAATTTCCACCTCCAATCCCAAGGTCATGCAAGTGAGTATCACAGCAGGCCTACGGTTGTTCTGTATTGTATTCCTGTTCTTCCCGTGGTTCTTCCGGTCACGTCCTTGTCTCAAAAATACCTGATCAACACACACTTTGATCACATGATACACTGAGTAAACTATATACTGCATCAACACATCTGATAACCGAGTAACCGACACATCCACATCGACACATCCAGGCTGTGCACATCAACTAAAGTAGTAAAGTCCATTAAAATCATAGTCAGCAAATATATCTGGTCATTGGTCAAGAAAAATGTTGTTGTAAGTTTTACTTTTTGTCAGTTTTCTTCATGCAGTCGAGTCCGCAGGTAACTACAGTTATGCTTTTTACAGTGAAAACAAAAAATAACCTTACTTCAGCTTCGCAGCTAGCTAAGTTGCTGGACCAAAGCGTAAGAGCGTAAGAAGAATATATATAACGACAAAGTCAACTATTCTTTATTTAGAGTCTTTTGTTGATGTCTATTTGGTATTTTAACTGATACCCATGATTATAAGATAGAGCCGAGGAACGTGTTAAATAAGACCGGCTTAAAGTGTCACCAAGACGAAATTTTCTCCCCTCATTTTTATTTCATCATTGTAAAGTATACCCACTTACAACCTACTGTACGAAGTTTTAACTCAAAATTCGAAAACGAGGCGCCGTTATTGCGATTAGAAATCTTAAATTTGACGGCCGCCAAGTGTATGCTAGAATAGCGCTGTATGCCATTTATTTTTTTGCGACAATAACGATGTACAATCCCGATTCACGGGAGGCGAATAAAAGAAGGATAGCTTCGGGGAACGCGGATTTGTCAATGATAATGGTGTGAAATGAACGTCGACATCTACTTCTGTGACCTGTTCGTTGTTCCGAAGTAGTTTGGTACTAAGACGATTCACAGCAATTTATCACGAGGAAAACCCGTCGGTGTGGCGATCACAAAACGACAACAATAGAGCGTGTTTTCCTGGAAAGTGACAAGAACTTGTGCATGTCATCAGTCTCATATTTCTTTTTATCGAATTCGATCTTCGATCAAGAATATATCGAAATATTCTAATGCTGATAGCCAAAATGACTAGACTAGGAGGTAAACATTATTCCGGGATACGTAATCGAGACTCGAAGACGAAGTAAAACTGTCTAGGCCATTTATACCTGAAGACGAATCATCAGAATGCATTGTCAAGCCGTATGAAGACGAGTTTAGGATCGCAAATTTAATGAGCAAATGCGACTTGAAAAATTAATATCTTCTACGATGGCTATAAATTCGCTTTGCGGGGCACAATAAGGTGAACGATTTGTAAGTTATGAAAGTTTGCTTTATCAGTGAATTTATGTTAAGGTTTTATCGAATGTTGTATACTGGCATGCCATATTTGCAATTGGCCATATTTGCTAAAACAAAATTGTATCCTGTCAAAGCCAAATGATTCGCATGTTTATATTTGTTATATATCTGGTCACTGCGTCTAGCGGGCTGCAAATATCGAAGAATTGACGAGCAAAGTATAAAATAGAAGATACAGAAAGCAGGTACGTTCGCTTTCCAATTTCCACTTGTGGATAAAGCCAGCTGCGCACAATTCACCTAGGCTCAATAGAATTGCTTCGTTCTTCAAATTGCCACAATTCAGTGCTCGTCCAATTCGATAAACAACAACAAATGTGCGATTTCATCTTCAAACTTGAAGAAATCAGTGACTCTGTATGTATACTGTCACCTGCAAGTTCAAATTTCAAAAGTGATGCAAGTATCCATTAATCTATAATCAACAGACAGTTCCTACCTGTTTTCTGTACTGATTTTTATTTGATACTTTATCTTGTCAATTTTTCGGCTTATACTTTATCTTGTCTTAATACGGCTTGACAATGACTCGTCTTAATACGGCTTGACAATGCATTCAGATGATTCGTCTTCACGTATGGACACACTGGAAGACAGTTTTACTTCGTCTTCGATCTCAATTACGTATCCCGGAATAATGTTTACATCCTGGTCTAGTCATTTTAGCTATCAGTGTTAGAACCAGAGGTAGACGACATTACCAAGTCAAAGTATATTTCGATATATTCTTGATCAAAGATCGAACGCAAACAATACTTCGATGAAAAGAAATATGAGACTGATGACATGCACAAGTTCTTGTCACTTTCCGGAAAAACACGCTCTATTGTTGTCGTTTTGTAATCGCCACACCGACGGGTTTTCCTCGTGATAAACTGCTGTGAGTCGTCTTAGTACCAAACTACTTCGAACAACGAACAGGTCACAGAAGTAGATGTCGGCGTTCATTTCACACCTTTATCCTTGACAAATCGGCGTTCCTTTCACCCGAAGCTATCCTTCTTTTATTCGTCTCCCGTGAGTCGGGATTATTGTACAATCGTTATTGTCGAAAAAAAAAAGAATGGCAACAGCGCTATTCTAGCATATTGTAACCACGTTAGTCTGTCTGAGAGGGACTCCCTGCTACGTCACTTCCGGCGACTAGAACCCAGTAAAAAAATTTAATTGATTGAATTAAATTCGTCTGAATTAAATGCGACGATTGTGCGACGTGTACACTATAGTCTAGGCCTGAAAGAAACAGAAAGTGTGATTGTCCCGTTGTATGTTTTGTTGATGATTATCAAGGAAACGACTCCATTGAATTATATCAAGTTCAAATTCAGTTCCCCCGTAGGCCAGCAAGTAATTGTACTAGTATACGTAGACTGATTACCTCTCCGACAGCGTAACCATCAATAAATTTTGCTTTCACCCACACCACTTTAACTTTCCCGGATTCGTCCAACCATCCGTCTCGGCCTCGTTTCGCTCAGGGCCATTAATAGTTGCGTAAAAATTGTAGCATCAGACTACATGGCGGGAAATTAGCCAAGCTAAAATTCGTCATATATTGCCCCCAATCTTGCAACAGCCCCAGAAATAGTTTCTTGTTAAAACTGCATTTTCCTCGGCAATAATTCAGTCGAATTATATTAGCAGACAAGAAACTCGTCAGTTGTCAGGTGTTTTAAAATCCGCTAAACGACGAGTTTTCCATCTGCACTGAATTCGTCCGTCTATTTTCCCGTATTTAGCCGGACGACAAACTATATCAGACTGGGACAGTGGAAGACCGTCAAAACCCGAAAGCTTTCGTCTTCTAATATAAAGACTTTATCGAGTAACAACAGTTGGAAAAGGTTGATAAAGACACTCTGGAAAACTCGGCTACGCCTCGCTCCTTTACGATTTTCTCGTGATCTTCAGCGATTCTTTATAGAGCTGGCGACTTCATAAAACAAATTAACAAAATGTTTGTAAATTCCCATGACCATGTGTATTGACAGTCTTCTTTATTTTATTGCCGCAACCACATGGGGGGGGGGGGGGTGGGGGGGGTGGAGTGGTTGTTGTTGAGCGATTTATCTGGCTTAAAGCCGACGTTAGGGGCAGTTCACACGAGACGGGGTTATCTCGGGGGGTAGGGATAACTCGGGGGCTAGGGTCAAAGTTGACCCTATTTCACATGATAAAACGCAACTACCGAGTTGTCCCTGGCCTCCGAGATAACCCTAGCTTCATGTGAACGCTTCACCACGAGTTATCCCGAGCAACAGCATAAATACGCATGCCTAAGTTGACCCTACCCCCGAGATAACCCGGGTGAAAGCGTTCACATGGAGGTAGGGATAACTCGGGGGCTAGGGTTACCCTATCGCTCCGACCGAGTTATCCCTATCCCCCGAGTTATCTCGGTCTCATGTGAACGGTTTACTTTTTTAACATGGAAATAAACGAACACCGAGTTATCTCGGGGGATAGGGATAACCCTACCCCCTGAGATAACTCGCCTCATGTGAACAGGCCCTAGAGGTATTTATCCGACTTAAAACACGATTTAAAGGTTTCCTGAAAGAAGCCCCAAGGAAGAATACCGATATATTCATATAGGTGTGAGATTGTGTTGTTTGGCGTGGTTCCGTTGTTAAGCGAACGTATTTGAGAATGGAAGACGAAGAGAGTGACGAGGACATTGTTGACACTTTTTCATTCTCTCTGTGTGGAAATATGTTTATTTATAATGCAGGACTAAGTTTTGAGCTCGATTGTTGGCGCGATAACATTTGATCGTTGTGGTATTGTTTGACAAAAACAACCACGATAAACTCGCGTAAACAATATAAACAACGACGACAAGGGCAGTTAAAAGCAACATAGCAGGCATTTTCAATTTAACACCCTAGTAACGCCCTAGTACTGCTAAAACGATTGTGCTGCATGTAGTTAGAATCTGTATTGGAGTCAAAGCAACAGTCCTCATTTTTCGGTTGGTGTTAGTATTCATTCGCTATTTTTTGCAAGAATTGTTCTTTTGTTTGAAGGACGTCGTCGTTGAGGTGATCTTAAATCCCTGTAATGATTAATTACAAGTGTTGATAAATTCAGTGATTCCAGTCAAATACGTTGACGTTTTTATTGCTCTTGTGGCAATACCTTGGGCCTACATTATATATATATATATATATACATACATACATACATACATACATACATACATACATACATACATACATACATACATACATACATACATACATACATACATACATACACACATACATACATACATACATACACACACACATACATACATACATACATACATACATACATACATACATACATACATACAAACAACAACAACAACAACAACAACAACAACAACAACAACAACAACAACAAAAACGTTTATTTAACAGAAAGAAAAAGTTTACAATTTCCCCCCCACCCACAGGCTAGCTAATTAGCTATTCGAGGCGGGGGGGAGGGGATTTATAACAACGACACAGAAGCATATATAACAATGGCGTATTATAATTGTTCGTTAAACCGAGTTTTTACCATGCAAGAGAGAGTTTTTCTCAATAAAAATTATGAAACAATGGCTGCATTTTGTATATTACTCTTGGGAGAGTTCGCTGATCAAAAAGTTCAACCCTGTGTTGGTAAACGACAATAACACGCTTGCTGGACAATTAATTAAATTATATAATCCCCCAACAACTTGGAAAATTCTTCTTTAAAATACCTCCGTTTAAATAACACTATATCTCAGGTGATTTCTATGTGCCGGTATGATTAAAATGGTCTTATGAATAGCATGTATGGTTTGTCGATCGGGTTCCAGCGTGGAGGTGTACGGCTATACGCGTTTTGGTCGTTCTTATATACTGAATGTTGACGACTATTGATCACATTCCGGCAATAGCCAATGAACATCTGAGATTTTGCTTGCCATATAATTAGCATAACTGCATGCATCATATTCGTCCATTCCACTGACCTATATATAACTGGACTGCGGGTGCTGGCCAAAAATGTGTCCCATTTTCTCTTTCAAAATGGCGGCATTTATGGGTCCTTCTGCTAATGGTAACAACCACTGACATGTACTTATCGCAGGAAAAAATAATATTTATGTAAATACAAAGCGATTTTCTTACTTTATTAATAACTCGTTCCTGTGCGAGGGCTTCCCCAGAGCTGAATAAAATCGTCTGGCGTTACGTTACTAATTCGGACAGGAAAGAGTTAGAGAGATAGTTTATAAATCGTTCCTGTCCGAGGGCTTCCCCAGAGGCCAGAGGTGAATAAAATCGTCCGGCGTCAGCCAGAATAAAATACTAATTAAAAAAGGCAATTTGGACAGGAAACCAGGCTAGTGACTCGTGTCACGAAATTCTTTCCTCGGGCACAAAAAAAGATTTTAGTTAGGATTAGTTTACATATAAACTTAACCAATTCTTCTTTGTACATTTAGTTTATGCGAGTTTCAAAACCACAGTAAGATCCTAATCAATCGCGTGAGCCCAGTTAACCGGGCTAGCCAGGTGTCCCAGTAAACTGTCCCCTCCGAAATATGTCCCCCCAGGGACACATTTCCTAGGAAATATGTCCCCCTCTTCGGAAATTTGTCCCCCCCTCAGAATGATTCCTTACAGGATAATTGATATACGTGTAATGTGGACAAAACTTTTTAAAAGTAAAAAATATATATTTCTGAATGATAAATTATAACAGCTAAATATATATTTAGATAAGACTCTTTTTTGCTTTCTAAAGAGCATGTTGGCTCGAGGTTAATGAAGAGCTCCGCGTGAAACGTCACCATTTTCTTGCTTTGTTATTAATATAATAGTGTAGTTTGCCGTTTTTCAAAAAAACGGTATATACGAAAGTATTTATTATGCGTGGTAGTCATGATTCGCAAACCAGTAGACGCCTTTTTTCAATGAGCGATGACTGATGACTCTCAAAAGCGATCCGTATTGGTCATACCGGCGTAGCTGGGGGATAGGTGATGCTGTCCGCCTAGGGTGAATTTTCGTCGACAAATAGTAACTTTCAGCTAACTAAACACTAATTTGCGGGGTAACACTGGCATGCATGCACAGGTAATTAAGCGGGAATATTATTTGACTGAAGTGTCGTTCGATCAGTCAGAAATGAGAAACCACTTATTTAGCTGTTTGGAAAGAGGAGAAATCTCCTCGTTCCCTCGTGCTTGTGAAACAACTGCGTTAAATGCTAAGGAACCGCATGAATTAGTCATACAGACATTTTGTACGTGTTTTTTTTTCCCCAGAATATGGTGATATGGTTCAGTGTGATCTCTGTGACAACTGGTACCATCTTCCTTGTCTTAATTTAAGTTCTTTTCATGAGAATGATCAGTCAAAACTTTGTAAAAATGATTAGTTTAGTGACAGTCCAATTAAGCCAAAGTATTTATTAAATAAATAAGTTTGTATATTATTTATCATTCAGAAATATATATTTTTTTACTTTTAAAAAGTTTTGTCCACATTACACGTATATCAATTATCCTGCAAGGAATCATTCTGAGGGGGGCCAAATTTCCGAAGGGGGGGGACATATTTCCTAGGAAATCTATCCGGGGGGGGCACATTTTTTTTGGGGGGGGGACATATTTCCTGTGACACCGGCTCATGTAAACAGGTCATAGTTTATAAATCGTTCCTGTCCGAGGAGGTGAATAAAATCGTCTGGCGTTAGCCACAATAAAATACTAAAGACCAATTCGGACAGGAAAGAGTTAATGCATGCACGGTTGGTCATTGTTATTATTATTTTCTTGTGGAACGACTCAAGAGGCCTGCTGGATTATTTGTCTGACCAAATAGGAATACCAGTAGAACATGATCTCGAGTTTGTGTAAACAAAATATTTCGGTGGTTTTTCCATGTATATTATTTATGTTTGTTGCTTAGCGGCCCGGGACGTTTTCATAAGAGTCTTATTGTAGTTCTGAACTACAATAATAATAATATTCCTAGACAATTACTCTTGTAGCTTTCTAGCAGTCTGAATTAAAGACGTGCCGGCCGGCGTACGGCACGAAAACTTGGCAATAAAATAAACAAGACTGTCAATACACATATAATATGGTCATGGAAATCTCACAAATATTTCGTTTTATAAACTCGCCAGCTAGCTCTATATAAAGAATCGGTGAAGATCACGAGAAAATCGTAAAGAAGCGAGGCGTACCGAGTTCTTCTTAGAGTGTCTTTATCAACCTGTTGTCAGGTGTTTTAAAATCCGGTAAACGGCGAGTTTTCCATCTTTAAATTCGTCCGTCTATTTTCCCGTCGTTAAAACAAGAAAGCTGGACGACAAACTATATCAGACTTGGACAGTGGAAGACCGTCAACTATAGTATATCGAGTTATAAATAACATAATTCGACTGAATGCCGAGCAAAATACAGGCAGTTTTAAAAACATGTGTCATCAGTCCGGTTCTTAGGTATCGGTCAGCGACCTTCACCATTAGGGGACACTTTTCCTAACTCAAAGGTAATAGGAGCACGTAGTCCAGTTATATATATATAGGTCAGTGGTCCACTCTCGTTGGATTGTGCAGGTTCACTAGTCCGACGGGTAATAGTTAGCCTGCACAATCCAACGAGAATGGACGAATATGTTTATGCTAATTATATGGCAAGCAAAATCTTAGATATTCATTGGCTGTTGCCGGAATGTAATCAATAGTCGTCAACATTCAGTATATAAGAACGACCAAAACGCGTATAGCCGCGTTACCTTCACGCTGGAACCCGATCGAGAAACCATACATGCTATTCATAAGACCATTTTAATCATATCGGCACATAGAAATCACAGTCCCAGAAGACTGATTCAGCCAGTCAGGAGTATAACGAGAAATTCGAATATACTCTCGAACCGCCTTCGCAAAGCATTTCGACGAGCTACATCCTGTACATATTTTGCACGTTCTCTGGAAGCTGTGGAAAATGTGGTTTCTACCTATTTCGTTGATGATGATATCCCACAAAACACCATTTTGTCGATAATAAGCAAGAATTAGTGCTTTTTTCCAAATTCCCTAATCTTATCGCTTTTCCTGGAGGTATTTTAACGAAATTTGCCAAGTTATCGCGGGGATTATAATCTAATTGTCCAGCACGCGTCTAATTGTCGTCTATTTTAAAATCGTTTACCAACACAGGGTTGAACTTTTTGATCAGCGAACAGACCCTAGAGTAATATACAAAATGCACCCATTGTTTCACAATTTTTATTGAGAACTTTTGCATGGTAAAAACTCACTGTTTAACGAACACTTACAATAAGTCGTTGTAATGTATACATATAGGGCACAAGGTATTGCCACAAGAGACTAAAAACGTCAGCGTATTTAACTTCACCTCAACGACGACGTCCTTCAAACAAAAGAACTATTCTTGCAAAAAATAGCGAATGAATTTAATATACACCATATAGCGCAGTTCTCTTTCTTCATTCAACACCAACCGAAAGATGAGGATTGCTGCTTTGACTCCAATACAGATTCTAACTACAGTACAATCGTTTTAGCAGTACTAGGCGCGGGTTACGGCGCCGAAGGAAACCCGAGGCCCGAGCGTTTACGAGGCGGAGAAAGGAGAGAAGAAAAGGAGGGGAGTGAAAGAGTAGTGACCAATGGCGATGCGTTATTTGGGTTTTGAAATCTAGCTATGCTCGTAGCCCTTGATCTGTCAACAATCAATTAGGTTGTTCACGCGAGGTAAGTTTAACAAACGTTTATAAGTTGCCAGCAGTTAATACAACCCATGACCCAATCGTCCCAGCGTTTCTGATATTCCTCAATTCCTGTAATAAAACATATAAATCGCTAGCCAACAGCGAACCACTTGCAAAGAGATAGTCAGAGAAAGAATATACTGTTCGAATGCTGTATTTAAATTACATCGTCCAAGTAAAGTTCGAAATTCAAAGAACTTAAGAAACACGTCGTAAAATTGTAACATTATTTAATTTACTCACATATCAACTGAAATCCGCCTTCGATCTACTGATAGTATTAGTTTGTTTATGTACTGCCGAAACATAGAACGTAGATGTCTCACGTTTCGAGCGATTGGAGTCAAGGCCCTTTAGTTTAATATAAAGTCAAAACGTTTCATGTTTCGGCAGTACACCAACCTTGCTATATTTCGCAGCAGGCTGCTTTTATTTCACTATTTCATTTTGGATGGATAGTGACATCATACATGTATATCGACCATAATTAGAAATGTTCCTAGCAACGGAAATGTTCCTAGCAACGGTCAACCAGCATCATCTTACAAAATCTTTGTCGTTTCACTCCCCTTCTATTTATTTTCCTTCCGACCGTTATTTAATTTTCGTAACGCGCTCGGGTTTCCTTCGGCGTGGTAACCCGCGCCTGCGATACGCTAATGATATATACCACATTAAAAATGGCTGAATATAAATGAAGGAACTCCGAACAAAGAGGAAGAAACACAGGTCAGTCTGGCGTGCTCCCTTGTACTAGGGCGTTATTGTGGTGTTAAATTGAAAATGTTATATTGCTTTTAACTGCCCTTGTCGTCCTTGTTTATATTGTTTACGAGTATCGCGGTTGTTTTTTTTCAAACAATACCTGCACAATGATCCGTGAATGTTATCGCGCCATCAATCGAGCTCAAAACTTAGTCCTGCATTATAAATAAACATATTTCCACACAGTTTACATGCATGTGTAAAGGTGCAATGACAGCGTTGTTACAAAGAGTATTACGGGTTATCACTGAACAAACGAGTTTCGATTTGCGTGGCGTTAAATACTTCAATGGTGACTGCGGATGCGGCTGCATGACCAGTCAGTCATCGTACAAACTCGATTACCTATTTGTTGGAACGACAAGTTATTACCACCCACCTCAGTAGTGACGAATATCATAATAAGTTGTTGTCTCACCCAATAGGAAAGCAAGTCCATACGAGTCTGGACGACTGAGTCGTTCAGTTAGGGACCGGACATTTATTAAAGGGGGGGGGGGGGGGGGGGCTGGTGCATTTCTATTTTCATTTGCATAATTTTAGAAGACCCTCCCAAGAATGTAGCAGAAAAAACACTAGCCCCCCTATATTGCCTTACATAAATTTATGTGACCCCCCCCCCCCCCCCTTACCCTAAACACATAAAGAAAGCATACTTTCTTTAATTTAATTTAATAAAAAACGGGTTGCATTCCTCCCAGATCTTGTCTGAGTCGTTACTATTACACTAGTCATTTCAGCATCATTTCCTCCTGCTTGCATGTGCTTCGTCGTCTTCGTCGGAGCTTGAACCGATTTCTGCAAGAACAATGTCAGTCTCATCCTCATCACATGATGAGAAAGTGGCTTCAATTTCACTTTCATCTCCAGAATCAGAGTCTGATTTCTCTTTTCCCGCTGTTTGACTGGTAGCAATCGACTGGTGTGTAATGTGTCTCTGGACTGCGGATAACTTTGCTTTCTTGTTTGAAGCAGAGTGCAGCTTGTGATGTCTCAGGTATTTATCCAAGACAGCTACTGTTTGTTTGGTGAGAGAACCATCACTGAGCATGGCATTCCAATCATAATCTTCGCATTTCTTCTTTGCTAAAGCAGATGCTTCGGCAATTGTTTGTTTCTTTCTCTTATTTTTCCTGAGTTCAAGCAACTTCAAGTGCTTAAGATAATCTGTAACACATTCTTCAGATACTATAAACTGTCTACTGAAGTTTGAGATGCTTGTGGGATCTTCCAAGGAGCATTCACCCGAGATATATGCTTTCTTCAGCTGTGCTCTTGGTAAATAATCGTCGACAACCCTGTTGTTGGTTGGAGTTTTGTCCGCAGGAAGGTAATGATATCCAGGACTTTCATGATCTGGAAATGGCCTTGGGACATGTTCAATCTGGCTACAGCACTTTTCTCTTGAGGTGCAAAAGTCACATAGTTTTCCATGAGCATCTTTGCAAGATCCTTTGAGGTACTCAAGAAACATTGCACCATGAAGACAATGAGAATCTATAAATGCATATATTTTCTTGAAATAATTACATCCTGGTACTTCCTTCTTCTTAGCTTCCGTTTTAGCAGCTGCATATTTCATTAGGTAAGGCTGGTTAAAAAAGAACTGACTTTTTTCCCGTTGAGTAACATAACATTTTATAAAGTCTCCAGCAGGACCCGGTTCATCATCAATCATTGCTGCTACATCATGGGCTACTCTCCACGCATTTTTTCCCATGCATAAGTTCTCTTTTTCTTTTAGCTCATTTGATGATAGTTCATCGATCTCTTCACTTGTCAGACCATCAAAGGGCTTGAAATACTCCCACTTCAATGCTGTTCCATCTACAAGGGCCTCTCCAATGGATGCATTGGTTCTTTCTGCTTCATTTTGTGCCGAGTCACCTGGAGCACGGTGAATCCGATTCACACGATCACTTGAATGTATCCGTGCAGTTTCTATGTATCTAAAACGAACCTCGGTATTGGTTACTCCCACTCCAGGACCTGCATCTGTAGCCTTAAGAATACTGCAGCAATTATCTGGGTATTTCAGAGGAACTAACTTTTTGAGATACAGCTCACAGGCTCTCAAAATGTCTTCAGTTACAGTCCACAAGTTCCGCTCTTGTGTGTGGAGTAGCATTTCTTTCTGCACTGTAGCTGCACTTTCTTTGATACTGCTAAGGTCTTCCAGCAGTTCATTTGCCAAAACGAGCTCAGATTCGTCAGTTGCTTGTGGTGTTTCCTTCCACGCTAGTATGATTTCATCAATTTGATTTTGAAGCCATGTAAGCTTTTCTGCCTCGTAGCAAAAGTGCTTACAGTCAGGTTGTGATGTAGCACGCACTACATCGTCTTTCATGGTAAGGTCAGTGAAGTAAAACAAGGCATCATGAGAATGAATAGCAAGCCTCTGAAACTTAATGCTATAGTCAGTGTCGGTTGGATTCTCTTGAAAAAGTGATGGGAGTTCATGATACAAGCGCATATAATCAGATGCCCATACACTGCCGCTACTTCCGATATAATGTTTTGGTCTTATGGTGACAATACTTTGGTCTTGATCGGTGATTAACTCATCGTTTCCTTCAATCTTCTCTATATATGTTGTTTGATGAAACGAAATGATGCTGGCGTTTGATTGACTTTAGGGATGTTGAAATCATGTTGTGGTAGCTGCTTTTGCTTCTCGGGATCGCAAGTGTCATAAATAACGCCTGCTTTGGTATTCCGTGCACCAACATCAGTCCCGGGTCGTAAATAGGCTTTATCATCCATACTGATGAAGACACTGTGTTCTTTTTGGTCCTCAGCAAACATGGTAAGCTTTGCATTGTGAATATGGGCACGCTGATGATGGGTGCATTCGGTATTATGATCTTCAGTTTTAGGTGGCTTTTTGGTACACCAAAGCCACTTTCCTTTATGGGATTTTGCAGCTCTAGACCTGACATTTCTTGGTTTCCCTCGATTGGTTACCGTAGTCGCAGACTTTATCAACTTCTTCCCACGTCTTAAGCGTGAGTAATTAGCAAGAGACAAAAAGTCTCTTTTCTTCACTCTATGATTTGTAAACAGTGTTGTTTCGTGCCTTCTTCCATGGCAAGTACTCTTTGAAGAAATTGCATTGGCAATAAAGTCTTCATCTTCTGAATCTAACAATGATGGAGCTCCTGCTCCCAATTTTCTCCTTTTGATCCTCTTAGAATCAATGACATCTCTTGCTATTTTTCGCTTTGCTTGTTGTGTTTTCCTTTGTGCATAAACAGTATCATTTACTTCTAACAGTTTAAGATGATCTCGTCTCTCCTTGAGCACATTCTTTTCATTCTCAATATTAAAATGTTATACTACAGAAGGTATATTAATTACAATAAGCATAATAATGCCTGCTTAGTAGAGCTACTTGATAGCCCTTTGAGTGTGTGTATTTTTTGTCAGGTCTCTCAAATGTTGAAGTGAAACGCCTTTTAAGGAAGAAGAGTGAGCTGCAGACAACACAGAGTAAAGTCCAGAATTCAGAGCAGGAACAACAAACTATAGATTGCGGGTCTGTCAGTAGTGCAAACAATTCAACTAACTTTTCAAGTAAGCCCACCCCTTTACGTTTTGGTGGAATTGAATTTCAAAGGGAACATACAGACAAAAGGCCTTGGGAACAAAAAAAGTTTGGATGGATACCAAATGCATCATCTGGTCGGGCAAAATTTATGAATGAATGTCTCCCGAAATGCTACAAAGCATTTTACCACACTTGCAAAAGTCCTCGTGATTTTGTGAAGCAATTTCACAGCGAAGGAAGGCGGCAGTATGACACTCATCAGCGTATATCAAAATTATCGTTGCGTATCGATGCCATATTGAGCAATCGTGATCCAGGTGCTGCAGGAAAAATTTTAAATGATGATGAATACATCCTCATCCCATCAGATAAAATTATTCTGAGGACAAATATACAAAAAATTGCAGTGTTACAAGAAGCTATTGAAGGCGAAGATCAATCTATCAAGGATAACCTGGTTGGTCTATTTACCAAATCTGGAAAATTGAAGCATGGGCAGGAATGTTCTAATTCATTTGATGAGGGTATTATCACTAGACTAGGAGAATTAAGAAACAAACTTGAGAGTATTTTGAAGAATCTTAAGGAAAAGGAGGAGCAGTGCAAATATATGTTTCGTGGAACATTGTTAAAAAACAAATCCAAGAAAAGGTCAAGAAAACAGAACAAAAATAAGAACAAAAAAAGAAAAAAGCAGCGACAGGGAAAAAATTTCCAACACATAATTCAACTCGTATCAGCAGATACAAGTGTGTCTATTATTGATGAAGTAAATGTGGAGGCTCTTTCATCACTTAGTGCAAACAAAATCAAGTGGCTGACAAGAATGGTGAACCAAGGTCAAGTGACAGAAAAAGGTGTTGTTACAATTAAAGACTATGTGAAAGGATTTATGGAAGGAACTGATGAAACAATTGATGAGGAAAGGGATGATGAGATAGTTGATGAGGATGACAGTGATGATGAGATAGTTGATGAGGATGACAGTGATGATGAGATAGTTCATGAGAATGACAATGATGTTAGATAATTGATGACTGCGAATGATAGCTGTAAATAGAAAATTATTGTTTCAATATTGTGTTCAAATCCTATGAAGCAATTAATTATTCATTGTTGACTTGAGTTAGTGTTTTACATTTGTACATTATTTTATAACACTATATATTAAAAATGAAAGTTTATGTTAAAATTAAAACTGCATCTTTAGTTGTTTATATATTTTAAGAACTGGTTTTATGCAATATATAATATAAATAACAATACATATTAAATAGTTTACTTCTATTTTTGTTCTATTTCAAAATTTGATGTCTGCTGTTCAGAGGAAATTTCACATCTCTATTATACTGATGGATTGGAGCAGAAATATATGTGACCCTCCCCATTACGCGTGTCCAAATTTTGATAACCCTCCCTTTTGGGTTACACAAAAAATAATGACCCTCCCCCTATTTGCAACAGCCCTCCCCCCCTTTAATAAATGTCCGGTCCCTTAATAAGGTTGTTCGTTCTCGTTGGATTGTGCACTGCATGCAGGTTCACAGTCCGACGGATAATGCGACGATAATGCGTGTTCGAGTTACACGATGAATTATCGTCAAGTCGAATTAAAAGTTTCTCTACTATTTGTGACAATTCGGCGCCATGTTTTCAAGAAGTCATTTTCAGACTCCACTGACGAGTCCAAGTAAAAACAATTAAATTCGACTGAAACTCGACGTCGCATTTACGTCGCATTTAAGCCGGTTTTCCACTAGGCGGAATTTTGCGCGCGGAGCGGAATTTTTCTTTGTCTTTTCTAATTAGTTCCATCCGAAAAATCACAAGACAAAAAAAAATTCCGCTCTGCGCGCAAAATTCCGCCTCGTGGGAAATAGGCTTAACGACGAAATTAATTACTCGGGCTACCTGTGGTAGCCGAGTCTAGATAGGCTTTGCAAAACCTCGCGTTGTGCTCATCTTCATGCGCCATCTTCTCTGGTCGTTATTTGAAGCATTTAGAAGATCACAAGTGACTTACTGAACACTGTTATTGATCAGTCATGTGGCTGACAACTGTTGATGGCGGTAAATCTACACTAATAGATGCTGAGCTATTTATATTTCGATCTGGGTCAATATTCCGCCGTCTCGAACAAGACAAACAGATTATAAACGATTATGATATTTGATTACGATATGATTATTGAATTTTAATACTGAAAAGTATTACTCATACTCACAATCTGATAACCTGCTGACTATTGGAAACTATCTGCAAGATGGTGTTGTAACCGCTTTCAACCAATCTGCAGAACGCAGTAATTTTGCCATGCATATTAAAAATAGACTAATACAAATTTAACTTTATTAAGGACCGTGGTCTTCTGTTCCAACGTTCACTCCTCCATTTCACATTGCCGCTGATGGTCATAGCGATTTAGGTGCGCGATTCGTTGACCTTAATGGAGATGGCAGAATGGACCAAGTGTATTATCGCTGGATTAACTCCAATTCTATCCAAAAGGGAGCATATTTAAATGTTCCAAACATTGGTTTCCTGAGTGCGCCTCAATTTACACCACCATTCCACATCGCTGCTGATGGCTATGGTGACTTGGGAGTGCGGTTTGTCGACCTAAATGGAGATGGGAAAACTGACATGCTCTTCCACCGTTGGATCAATGGCCAGAACCTGCAGAAAGGAGCGTATTTGAACACTGGAAATGGCTGGACGTCGGTACCTCAATTTACTCCTCCGTTTCACATCGCTGCCGATGGTAATGGTGATTTGGGCGCTAGATTCATCGAGCTGAATGGCGACGGTAAAATCGATTTTGTTTATCATCGTTATCTAAACGGCAATTACCAACAGAAAGGCGCCTACTTGAATACTGGAAATGGTTGGCAATCAGCGTCCCAATTTACGCCACCATTCCACATCGCTGCTGATGGCTATGGGGACTTAGGAGCACGGTTTGTAGATCTGAATGGTGATGGCCGAATGGACATGGTCTACCACCGTTGGATCAACAGTAACTCGCAACAAAAAGGCGCTTATCTGAATAACGGAAATGGATGGACCTTAGCCAGTCAATACATTCCACCATTTCACATAGCTGCAGATGGTTATGGTGATTTGGGAGCACGGTTTGTCGACTTGAATGGCGACAAAAAGATTGACATGGTCTATCATCGTTGGATAAACAGCAATACACAGCAAAAAGGCGCTTACCTTAACAATGGCAACGGGTGGACAGCGTCGCTTGCATATATACCTCCTTTCCACATTGCTGCTGATGGCTATGGGGATTTAGGGGCCCGGTTTGCTGATGTAACTGGTGATGGCTTAATCGACTTCGTCTACCATCGATGGCTCAACCAGAACGTTCAGCAAAAAGGCGCTTATATCAATACAGGCTGTGGATGGAGATCAGAATCTGCGTTTATTCCACCGTTTCACATTGCCGCCGATGGACACAAAGATCTTGGAGCCAGATTTGTAGAGCTTAATGGAGATGGGGCCGTTGACCTGGCGTACCATCGCTGGATCTCCTCAACATCAATACAGAAAGGTAGCTACTTGGGTAAGTTTACTTTGATGCGTATATGAGTATAAAGCATCTCCAATTACATTTGAGAAGTACGCGTGTCTGTCTGTTCTAGTTTTGCTGAAAAGTTATATGTAATGTAATGCAATGAGATAGAATGAAATGAAATGGAATGGAATAGAATGGAGTGAAATGGAATAGAATGGAGTGAAATGGAATAGAATAAAATGGAATGGAATAAAATGGAATGAAATGAAATGCAACGACACGAAATGACAGGAAACGACACGAAACGATACGAACGTCTAGAGGGCACTCAGAGACTGAATATCTGAAAAGTGTACGAGATTTTTGACCTTTCAAAAATCCTTGGATTTTCGCATTGGATTTCTAGGGATTTTTTTCGGATTTTTTTTTTATTTCTTGTGAAAATAATTATGGATTTTCAAAGGATTTTATTTAACATAAATAAGTCTTATCAAACATTGTTCCAAATTTTCAGATAGTTTTCAGATACCTTTTCGTTTGCAGAAGTCTCCCCATTCAAAATGTAGAGTAGTTCGATGGCACATGATAAACAATCGCTCACAAAAAACGAGATTGTAATTATCTTAGTTTTTAATTGCGGCGCCCTGAAAGTTAGCTTGCGGGCGCAGCTAACTTTCAAACCGCTTTATATTCTGTGTGTGATTTCGTTCGTTCGTTCGTTCGTTCGTTCGTTCGTTCGTTCGTTCGTTCGTTCGTTCGTTCGTTCGTTCGTTCGCTCGTTCGTTCGCTAGGAATCAATAGCAAGCGACATTTTTGACGGGACATTTTTAACGCGATGTTTTGAACGCCACAGGGCACCGCTTTGTAGCACTGTGTCTGGTTAGTCTATCAGTCTCTTAGTTTCTAATTAGTCTCAATGACTCTAATTAATCTCTTAGGCGGCGTTCAGACTGAGTGCCCGTTCCCGGGCACTAAATGCATTGGTGTTCAGACGTCCCAAACCCTGGATGCTTTTGGTGCTTCTTGGTGCCAAAATATATTTTGTCGATGTGTTTCCACTGTTTGTTCCTATGTGTTTCCACTGTTTGTTTCATGGACGTACCGCGGTTGTTTATTTATAATAGTTACTCCCAACCACGCATAAAGCTAATATATATTAGCCCGGGGCAATTAACTTGATTGATGCGTGGTTGGGAAAATAAGCTTTTTAACTCATTCTTGTCCGGCCCGAAAACCAGTCACAGCAGGTGGTCTTGGCAATTTGTGAATTAACATGGCATAATAACACAAAAATAATACCACATCAATGGTCACAAATGTGATAAAGGATTTATCATCGCGACCGAAGTGTGTTTTGAACTCAGTATCTCAGTTTTCTTAGGCAACCTCTGTGATCGTGAACTAATGCATCAGTCAATTCCAGCTGCGATCATCCCCCCCCCCGGGACAACCCCCGGGCATTGGTAAATTTTCATTTTTTTCGTGTAAATGCCCGGGGGTAGGGCAAAAAAGAAGGAACAATGCCCCACCCTTGGGACGAAAAAGCAAAACAAATGCCCCACCCCCGGGCCGACAAATTAGTCAATTTCAAAGAATGTACTAAATTAATTACATGCGTTTTAACAATTTATATTTATACCTCTGTTCATTGTTCTTTTGGGGATTTTTAAAAAAACAAAACAAGGAAAACTATCGTGTTCACTTCAGATGAAAACATCGACGAAAGGCTGTGACACACTTGCTAATATTGCAGAAAAACCTTTTATAAACCTTTATAAAAACAAGACAGCCTACCTTTAAATATGTCCACAAGTTTATCTAGGCCTTCTTTCTTCAGCCAAGACACAACAAAGCTCTCGTCCTTGCCGATAAAGTCGTCCATTTTGGCATATAACAAAGGAAACTCGTGGCCGCGGTCTTTTCTCCGTGAGCGACAAATGCCCGGGGGGTAATAACTCGAATTGACAAATGCCCGGCCCCCGGGTGAACACGCAGCTGCAAATGCCCGGCCGTGGGGACAAGTAAGCGTGCAAATGCCCCACACTGTCCCGGGGGGGGATGGTCGCAGCTGGAATTGACTGATGCATAAGTAGGTTAGTTACCTCAACCTCGGTAACTGACGTAGTTACCTCGGGTTTGGTAACTTACATAACTGTGTAGAAACACTGTATAAGACGTCATTATACGGCAATATAATTTTTCGTTGTCCCAACGAAAAAGACTCACTAAAGAGACTAAGAGTAAGAGAGTACGAAACTAAGAGATCAAGAGACTAAAAGACTACTTAATCTGTTTGATACAGTCTGTTGACTCAGTCTGTTTGATCCAATGGTTTGATCTGTCGGTCTGTTAGATCTGTTAGTCAGTTGGTCTGTTAATCTGTTAATTAGATGTGTTGTTGTGTTGGTCTGTTACTCTGTAAGACTCTTAATTAGTCTGTAAGTCTCTTAATCTCTTAGCTTCCTAGTAGACAGATTAACAGACAAACAGATCTAACAAACAGAGGTCAAAACATAACTTCCTGCGAAGGTAACGCCGAGATGAAATGAGGTGGGGTAGAGTAGAGTAGTGTGGAGTGAGATGCGGTAAAGTTAGGTACTGCAATACATATTCTGTTAGATATAACTCTTGCACTATATTTTTCTTAGCTTGTGGTGACAGCTCCCCTGCCTTCTGTTACGCACATTCCAAGTTTTGTTCCACTTGGGAAGCTGCAAAGCAATTCTGCAGGAAGACATGTGGTACATGTTCCCACTAGCGTAAGTAAACCTGTCCTTCTGTATTCGCGCGTATTGATACAGATTAGGGACTTTAAAAGGGACTTCAAGATCCACGACGCGGCAAACTCGACGACGCGCCTTACAAACAAAAGAATTCTTAATGAAAACAAAGTGAATGAATAATTTGTAATCCCAAGAGTATATATCAATACCGTCCTCGTTCTGTGAACAACGCCACTCTCAGCATTTTCACGTCTTCAGAACGACGCGAACACGCAGAGAAGTGAGAGCTGTTTCTTAACGTTGACTTCAGATCAGACACTGCAGCCGTTTTAGCAAGAACTGGAGCGTCTTGGAAGTCATTAAACAAGCAAATACGGTAGTTAATTTACCGGGTCTTCTTTTAAATGCATGGCTTTTTAACTTTTTTAAAGCCGCGTCGTCTAACTAGCCGCGTCGTAGATCTTAAAGTCCCTAATAACAGATGCGGCGGTCGTATATACCCTTATATATATCGTATATATATTTATCAAATTCATTAATAATTCATGAAGAAAATTCAAAAGAAATGAATGTTTAATCAATATATCTGTAAATCGCATACAGATTCGTCCTGATTTACATAAACTTTTTCCTCAATTTACGTAGCTAAAATTACTCCAACTTGAAAATTAGTTTGAAAACATGGCTATTTAGATCACAGGTACCCCAAGCTCAAACTATGAAACGATGTTTACTAGGTTTACAGTTGTTGTACTTGTTATATATAAACTTGGAAAATGTTGCCGTATTTTAACTTATAGTTCTGTAAATCATTAAAATAAACTTTTGACAGTTCATCTCTCATGTTGTTTACCTTCAGTGACTTGAAACTTGTGGCGGCAATAGTTTCGAACGGCGTTTGAAAGGGCCTAGATCCAATAAGCATTACATCAGACTTTTTGGTGTTACTTACTAGGCCATTCTGAGTAAGCCATTCGTCTATGCGTTCGAGATCGTCGTTCGAGATCGTCGTTACCTCTTTGCTCTGCTATGCTGACATCTTTTGAGCTTGCATATAATCCGGTGTCGTCGGCGTATAATATAATATAACATCAAAATTTTCACATGCCTTTGATATTCCATTGATATGCATGTATGTTGAACAATGTTGGTCCAAGAACAGACCTTGAGGCACTCCATATAGCTGACCTTTCGACGGTATCTTTGTGAGAGATAACTCTTAAACCAGTCCTGCTCTTTACCAAGTACTCCATTTTTCCCCAGTTTTCCGATGAAGATTCGGTGATCAATTACATCAAATGCTTTGCGGAGATCAAGGAAAGCGCACACAACTTTTCACCTTTATCAATGGCTCTTTTCCACGAATCAACTGCTTTAATTAGGGCAATTGTTGTTGATGAATACTTGACATATGCAAATTGGTGCTGCTCAACTATAGACCAACTTCATGCGCAAAAACTTGGAGATCAGAGTTTGCAAAAGACTCATGAACCTTGGAAATACATGGTAGGATGGATATGGGTCTTTGATTATCACGTTCTGTTTTAGCGCCGCCTTTGAATAGTGGAGCTACTCTCGCTACTTTCCATGAAGAAGGGAAATGACCTCTTTGAAACGATTCATTGAATAAATTTGTCAATACATGGCTGATAGTTGGAGCTGCGATCTTAAGAACTTTAGCAGGAATATTATCTGCGCCAGTTGCTTTTGATACGTCAATTAGTGTTCGAAGAGCTTTATAGACGTCTGCTTCATTTCATTTCCGGAACGTAAAAGCGCCATAATTTACCGGGGGGCGAGACTCATTTTGGTCACTTGGTGAAGAATGTCATCATAATCAGGAGAAGGTCGACTTGCTAGCAATGAAGAGGCAATACTTGTAAAATACTCGTTCAAGGAATTCGCATTATCTTGCTTGTTACACAGTTCTCCGAAAACAACCCAACATGCCGTTTAATTAACCCAGCAAAAAGCGAATCGGGAAAACTCAGCAAAGTAATTCTTGACAAATAAATACAGAAAAAGTTATATGTCGTTGTTATTATAAAACCAAATTTCATCTGAATTTGAAGGAACCGTGTGAGTGTGTTTCTCTCACAACACAAAACATGCATATTTTCAAGTGATTATATGTTTGGTAATAGCAAGATGTAATAGATATATAACCTTCTCTGGTCACGTCAAAATGTTGAATTTGAATATCAAACAACCTGAAATATCTCAACAACGAAGCAGGGAAACGAAAAACTGCAAAGATGTTACTTTGTCATTTGAAATGTTCTTTCATATAAGAAAGACTTAATTTTCGTTTCATAGGCACGTTAAATTGTAAAAATTCGTGTTGCTTTTTAACCGCCGTCGTCGTCCTATAGCATCTTATATAAAGTCCCTAATAAGAAGAGTCAGCCACTCCGTAATTAATACTCAAGTATTTTCTTTCTATTTTCATAGGCTATACGTCAATTTCGACATGCTGGAGTCAAGGATTAGCCGGTCTTAGTGATTTCATAAATATTCTTCAGTCGTTGCTATCTTATCTATCGATTATTGTTGTGATTTTATACTTGTGCTTATGTATTGTTTTTTTTATTAAATCGGGAAAAATAAATGTTTAAAGTATCAAAAACGTCTCTGCGTAAATTCAGCATGGATGTTGTTTACCGGTGACGTATAGTCAGACCTTATCCTACCATGCCCAAACACGGGCGTTATATCTAGAACGATCTAAAAAGGACTAAATTAAGCAACTATTGTTTGGAAAATGAAGCAAGAATCCGCCATTACGTACTAAGGGACCAACTACATGCGCGCAATGCACTGACGACCTCTCTATATAACTGGATTGTTCATCCGGCTCCAAAAATAAAGCCACCGGAGAATATCTCGAATTTGATGTACCAAGATGGCCGCCACAGAAACTTGGTATATTTTCGTAGCATGAAAAGAAACGAATTAAGCGGCGCATTAAAAATATTTCTGCCATTGGTATCAAACAAAGAACACTGTAAAAGGTTTAGAAGCTTAGTTTTTGCATTTGTTTGTATTATTTAGCAGTAAAACGTGTTATTTTGTAGTTTTTTACTCTGCCCGTTAATCGATAAACTTGCCTACACCACAAAACTCGTAAAAACCAACGAAATCAATCAATAACTTCGTTATAAGACTATCTATATACCTTTGGTATTAAAGCATAAGTCTTTACAAAGCCTTGAAGTATATGTAATTGACAGACTGTATATTGCTTGTATTTCCCTTCTGTTTTCCGGTAGTAATTAGAGTAAATTCAATTGCCATCTGACAATTGTTTAACGGCTTTTCCGACTCCCCCGGTAAACTCTTATTACTCTTAATCCCGCAAGGTACACTGGACCTGGAGTACCAATATGGCCGCCAGTGGCTTCAAAATGTTTACTGCTAACCATAAAGGATGAGCAATCCAGTTGTATAGAGATCGGTGGTGCAATGTCGCCACGAAGTTTGTTTTCGTTCTTTTATTTTCACTACTCCAAACACAGCATTGAATGTCCCAAATTTTCGAATTCCATCACCGTACTGACCTACCAACACAATAAGGCAGTTCGTAATCTCGACGGCGCAGCAAAATGACGCGTTCTGCGTCGGGATAAAACCTATTTCAATCTCTTTTGTTTTGAGAGTTTCATGCATATGGAACGAAGTAGGAAACTATTCAATTTATACAAGAGAAAAGTCGAGCGCCCAATATTTTGCGCCCATAATGGAAATCCAGCTTTAGCAAGGGACCAAATCAATATTTCGCGAGGTTTACTTTCTGACTGTGGCCAGTAATGAATTACTCGATCCAGTCTTCTTTTGAGATCAATGAGTTCGTAAAGCCGGGATCAAGGATGAGCACAAAATCTGTTTGGTCAGCAACCAGATTGATATGAGTCAACTGATCCTCAACACCCGTGTATTCTGAAATACAAAAGTCTACACCCTGTCGAGGCCGTTTAATGTCGTTTCGTACTGGCTGACGTCTTCAAGTTTTTTGAAAATGGCAACGTAAGAACAGATCGAATAACGAAAGATTTTTTGAGCAGTTCCCGCAGCTAAATACAGATGAGTCGAAAAAGACGTAACGAATCGGCTTTGTTTAATAATTACAATAGTTTGTACAATGTGTTTAATTAAATACTACTAATATTCCAATATTTTCCTCTTATCTTACACTTAACTAACACAAATAAATTTTCGGTAAGATATGTCTAAACATAATCCATCGAGATACGGTCTGGAACTCGGCGAAAGTCTAAACTTTCTCTTATCTTCTTCTTTACGTTTACGCAAACTTGTGCGAAGGGAAGATAATGTTGTTTGAAATAACGAAGCCAAATGCAGTGTGGATTATAACGATTTCGCTCTGGTCCGACAAATGTCCGACCCACTGTAAAGTTGCTTGGACATTAGACGAGATTGATCGGCCAATTTTCTAAGCAATTTTTATATAGTATGGTGGGTAGTGGCCAGTGTGACCTCCACTGGCGTTGTACGGAAACTATAATTTGAGTATTTAACTTGGTGTCGGTGTTTGAGCATAGTATACTTTACGTTTGACCACAGCAGTTAAGTTCGTGAACGCTTCTATATATACTGTAGTTTCGGTCGATACGTTTTAAAATCTGTCTTCGGCTTGATGTATGTTTGGGAGAAGAATGAAGCGTGGAAGGACACGTATTGACGTTAGGTCAGTGCTTTAATTATTTTCATTTATATTACATTGTCTTCGCAGTTAACTCATTAAAGTCTATGAAATTTAATCTATATAATTATGAATACATAATATAAAAATGTCTAAACTCTACAGGCGCATTACAGCGTTCAATTAAAAAAAATCAATTATATTTCTTGGTCGGTCAAAATGTCCGACCAGAACAGAAATGGTCGGCCATTTCGCATTTTTGGTCGGCAAATGGCCGAGTGCCGACCGTTATAATCCACACTGAAGCCAATAGTCCAATAGCAGCGTTTTAGGTTCAATCACTGACCTATATGGTTATATAAAACTGCGGAACTGGGGGTGGCCTATATGGCCCTATGGCTATATCAATGGCTGACAACGGCAGCCGATCAAAAATGGCTGTTTATTTGTCCTTTCTATAGAGATCATAAATAGAACTAGAGGGGACATTGAGGGGAAACTCCAGTAGGAAAAGTCTAGGATAGTAGGAAAAGTCTAGCTGGGACCAATTTTGCCCCCAATTGATCCAAGATGGCAGCCTTCAAATGGTTACCCGATTTTGGCCCCAATGTCCCCTCTAGTTTTATTTATGATCTGTATGGTCCTTTCTTCCGTAGAAGTAACCGCTAAGCTTTTTCTGATAAATGACTTCATAACCGGATTGATCGGACTGCGGGAGCAGCTAAGCCCACAGTCAAAGAAACATTGTAGAAAAGAGTCAGCGGTCTCTGCCACGAAAAAACCCCAACATATTTCGGCTTTCATTATTCCACGCCGAATGGAACCGACGCTGTTAGTTCTCTAAGTATTAACAACTAACGGCAGCTAGTGTACAGCAAGAACTAAGAAAGCAGCTTTTACTTGGTTCTAAAGACACCAAACAATGGCGAGATGCCTTTTCATAGCATAAAATATACCAATTGCGTATAGATTTCTTTTTAGCATCCAAAACCACCACTTGCTATGGGCCAGTTGCACGATGTGGCGCGCGCATCAATTTTTTAATAAAGATAGAAATAATTCCTGATGTTAATATCTTCAGAAATTGTCGAATTTCTTTCATTTACCACATTTGTTATGCATGCATGTAGCCCGCCAAAATTGTGCCTGTGGCCCGCCAAAATGATGCCTGTGGCCCACCAAAATTATGTCCGTGGCCCGCCAAAATTATGCCTGTGGCCCGCCAAAATTATGCCTGTAGCCCACCAAAATGATGCGCGCGCACGATCGTGCAACTCGCGCATAGTAATAATGTACAGATATCTTACTGATCTATTTGAGTTTGTATGCATTTCGCATCATGAGATCAAAGTAGGCATCGTTGTCAATCGAAGCACTTACACCGCTGTAATAATTCAGAAATTCATCAAGGGTTATCTAAAATGCAGAAAATATATAAATTATAAAATAATAAGTAATAAATAATAAACGAACAAAAGAACTAACTAACGAACGAACGAACGAACGAACGAACGAACGAACGAACGAACGAACGAACGAACGAACGAACGAACGAACGAACGAACGAACGAACGAACGAACGAACGAACGAACGAACGAACGAACGAAGAAACGAACGAACGAAGAAACGAACGAACGAAGAAACGACCGACCGAATGAATGAATGAATGAACGAATAAACGAACGACCAATCTGTCCCTCTTGTCCGTTCTGAGACAGTGCCCAGGTGCGTGTCTCGTGGGTA
The DNA here is from genome assembly GCA_035771165.1 of Paragorgia papillata. Taxonomy (NCBI): domain Eukaryota; kingdom Metazoa; phylum Cnidaria; class Anthozoa; order Scleralcyonacea; family Coralliidae; genus Paragorgia; species Paragorgia papillata. The sequence goes on along the minus strand of JAWNZC010000340.1, from coordinate 2,242,688 downwards.
GGACAAGCTGTTTGCCTCTCGCCGCTGAAGTTAACCCCGGTAATGGGGTTAGTACTCGGTTGGGTGACTTCATGTGAGTAGAGTTGTTGGTTCTCTCCTGTGCTTCGAGGGGTTTTCACCGGGTTCTCCGGTTTTCCTCCCTCCGCAAAATCAACACCATCTGTGATAGGAGTGGCGCCCACCCCTGCCTTAGGGTAGTAGCCAACGAAAGAGGAGCCTTCTGGCTATCTGAGACTGTGGTCGACCAACCACCAATATATATTTATAATCTTTGGCACTTTCTGATACGAATTGCTTAATTATTATCATCAAATAAAGTTTCATCTCGATGGACACGCAAAAATGTTACACAGTAATTCAACAGTAAAAGTTTGGGAATTGAGTAAATCTTCTAAACAGATCTGTTCAAAGTTCAGAGTAAACTCCCTCCATATTCCACTGGTGAATCACTGTGTAACATCTCTCTCCTCCGCAGAGGTTTTTTCGGAGATCAGCTATGTCGGAGATCGTCGGAGATACGTCGAAATCGTCAGCTGGACATAAGGAGTGCGGGCGGATAGCGGAAGAGAAAGCGAAAAAACAACCTCTGGCAGATTTCTGTGTCAATATGGCGGCATCAGGGGGGTGTCAATAACTTTTGGAACTGCGGGTTGTAGAAAACATGTCGAATATAGCAGAAGGTTACACGCGACCACAGTTAATTGAATGTGTGGACAAACTAGGAAAGTTCGTTGTTTCAATGTGAGCTACACGTCGGCCGATATAAGTATGTTATCCTCTGGTTCGTCAGTCTTCGTCTGATATATTAAACGGCAAAAAACTGAGTATATTTTGTCTTTTTTACAAGAAAGACATATTATAAACATGTCATAATCACTTACCAACAAATATGTTACTAATATAGACGTGGATGGCTTAGTTATCCGTGAATTAGCAAGTCATGCAAGAAACCGACATCTTGTGCAAGAAACCGACAGAAATCTGGCAGAGGTTATAAAATGTAATTTTCCGTTGGACTAGTTTCGCCCGCACTACTTATGTCCAGCTGACGCCTTCGAGCATCTCCGACGACCCCCGAAACCTCCAATCTCGGAAATTTAACCTCTGCCGAGGAGAGAGGTGTAACATCCCTGCGCGTGTCCCTGCACGAGTTGACGTCATTTTCTGTAAATAGCGAAAGTTTTAACGTTTTTAAAGACCCACGTATGCGACGAAACAACAACTGTTACTCAGTTTATATGGACCTGCATGCCCAGTTTGCCGAAATCCTACATGAGAGAAACACAGGCTAACAGGGCTGATCAACTGTCCCATATGAACTGTTTAAGCCGAGTCAGCCCGTTTGTGTGTATATTTCAAATTTTCTCAAGTAAACCCTACCGTTCCGTCTTTGTCATCTGGAGTGTCAAAACTATCCAAAAATGTTCTGAAACACTGGTCTTCTGTCCATTCACCATTTTGATATTTGGGATGATGTTTCACATTATAAACGCTAAAAAAATATAATAGAAATTAAATAAATGAAATAATATATCATACACGAGAATGAGTATTTGATCTGATATCAAACACCGAGAAGTGTGTCGAAAAACCAAGGCGAAGCCGAGATCTTTTAATCAACTTCGAGGTGGTTTTGTTATCAGATCAAACACAATATTCGAGTGTATGATATAGCTTCTCAAATGAATCAGTATTTTAAGAGACATTTGAGGTGAAAGTTGGCTTAATTTATGCAAGTGTTTGATCACATATCCAAGCTCCGCTTCGGTGCCGATTTCGTTTGTTTTTATCTTATGAATTATTGATGAGTTTGAGAAAGTAATTGAAACAACAGTACTAGTACAACACGTATATTATACAGGTGGTAAAACAATACGAAATATTTGAATAAGAATACAGTTAAATTCCCATAGGATAAAGATGGCACAGCAATATGGCCGCCATTACATTGTTTTGGTACACCAATATGGCCGTCGTGACGTCCGATGAAAACGATCTATTCATGTAATATTTCATTTTCATAAACGAGTGGGAGTGTTCACCAGGGGTATTACAAACACGAGAGGACAATGGGAATCACGAGGCCGTTAACCGAGTAATTTTCATTGTTCTCGAGTGTTTGTAACCTAAAATAGGCTAAATTCTCAATAGACACTAAATACATTAAGAACTTTTTAAGCTAATTTGAAAAAGGTTCTTAAAAGAGGATTTTAACTGTATCGAGTCACCTTAAGTAGTATTGCAAAATTTGTTTGTAAAAATATTCAAGCGTTAACTTACCCACGTAAATCATCAATCGTAATATTGCCATCGGCTGTCTTATCCAACTTCTTGAAGGCCTCATTGATTACTCTTTTTCGAGCATTACTCATCGGTGGCTGAAAAAAAGATCAGATTAAATAATTACATTACTTACTCACGGGATCCTTTGATAAGCCCAGTTAGACAGGGTTAGTACTTGGATGGGTGATGATCGCTTGGGAATGACCCCTTGTCGAGCTTGGAACTCGTGTGAGTAGAGTTGTAGTTAATCTCTCCTGGGCCTCGAGGGGTTTTCGCCGGATTCTCCGATTTTCCTCCCTCCGTAAAATCAACACCTACATCTTAGCTGTGATCCGTGGTCTGAACTGTGTCGTATGGCGGCTGCCACGTTGATCTGCTTCCTTTGTAATTCAGCCGTTGGCTGCTTGATTAGCCCTCAGACCTTTATCCTTTACTTGGTCGGTTTATTTGTATGAAGAAACCGCCATTTAACAGTCTTAACTGACTTGCAATTCAATGTATCCAAAGTTCCAGTAACGATATAAGAGCGAAACACTTGGTTACAATTTCGAAATGGAGTTGTAGTCAGTAGCAAACTACGGTACATGTACACTATTTTGTTAACATAGATGATTACATTGTAATCATCATTATATGTACAGCCAGACACAGTGCAAAAACGGCGCTGCACTGTTTGGTGTCAAAAACGTCGATTGCATGCAGTCGATTCCGCACCAACAAACAAACAAACGAACTCACAGACAGAATCTCGGACATGTCGTCAAAAAGCCGCCAAAATAATTCCTGGCGTCAAAAACGTCGCTTGCAATCGATTCCGCACCAACAAACAAACGAAGTCACAAACAGAATCTCGGACATGTCATCAAAAAGCCGCCAAAATCATTCCTGGCGTCATAAACGTCGCTTGCATTCTCGTTCCCAGAGCCGATGTTTCTGTGTCCGTGGCGTACAATTCTGCGGCCTAGCGTACGGTTCCGCAAAAAAAAAAAGGGACACCCAGAATATAAAGCTACCTAACGAGCCAGTCGCTCAGCAGCTACCCCGTCAGGGCACCGCAATTCTTAGCTGCAAACGTAGCAAATTTCAAAATAACTAAAAAAACTCGCCCGCTTTATATGCATTTTTTAACGCCACTCTCCCCCCCCCCCCCCCCCCCCCCCCATCCCCTAATTTCTGTTTTTTGTTGTATTAATGACACAGCAAGGTTCACCTGTAGTCATGTATTGACACACCGAAAGAACATGCAAAGTCAATATTAAAAAAACAACAAAAAACATAACGAGATGAACCAAATAACAAATTTTCATTCAAAAATAGATATAAACAGTGGCCAAGAAAAGACACAAGTCAACGTCCTAGCGTTCAACTGACAACTCTAGACAATATATTATTTATATCAATTTTCATTTTCAAGATTTCGTCCGTTTTAACTTAGCTAAACTGGTAAATACGAATCTCCTACCGTTAAACTTCTTCTGCTTTTGTCACCACAAACACTGCCAATTCAGTCTAGTCTTTTCGGATTGTTTTTCTCGTTCGCGGATTCTTACTTTTTTCGTTGTTGACACATAAATATGACAAGGCATCATTCAGTTCTCTTCATGATCTGAAAAGCCGTTTGTTTCAAAATTTCTTAATCGTTCCCTCTCGAGTTATGTAGAATACACCAGAGCAAAATTCTTTACCGGCTTTGAACAGTTTCAGGACACATCCTTCTTTCAGTTGATTTCGATCGGCATCGTTTTCGGTCTTTATCGTATTAATTTTTAGGCTTTTTTCAGTGATTTTACTGAAGTCGTATATATTGTTGTCTTTTTCTCGCAGCCACATCTCTTCTTAGCCTTCTTTCTTTGGTCTTTTCCCATAGTAATATTAATGCACATTTTAGCTGAAACCATTTTTCTGGCAAAGATTTCTTTCGTCATGATCGTTGAAAAACTATTTCGTAATCCAACCGAACTTATATTAAAATTATAATTTGCTGACGTAAATTTAAATAATTTAACAGGTTAGTTACCAGTACCCTGCTATTCGAACTGCGCAAGTTGTGGATTTGATAACATATATATATATATATATATATATATACAATATTTATAAACCGCGCAGGAGGGCTTTATCGGATATAAAACACAAGGCGATAGCCGAGTGTTTTAGAGCCGATAAAGCCCGTACTGCAAGGTTTTTAAATGGCTTCTAAAAAGAATCACTTCATACGTTCATTGGCGTAGTAATTTTGAAAATTAAGCTTATCTCAGCCGTTAAAAACCAGCGAGAAACTTAGAGCGAGTCTATATCACATATATAGATCCGATACGCTCATGATTTTTCTTTGTGTTTTCCTCATGAATTTTTAATGAATTTTAGAAATATATATATATATATATATATATATATAAACAGGTTTCAGAATTACTTTCAGCTTTTCATCTTGCGTGTAAAGTGGACTCCACGCACGTCGAGATTAGCACCCTCATCGGGCTCCGGGCCTTTGGCCCTCCGCCGAACTGTAATCTATAATCCTGGACACCGTGCGAAAATCGTCAAAATGTTCCAACAATTTGTCCAGGATTGTCTGAAAATGAGGAATTCTTAAATTTTCAATAAAACACAGTTTTTTAGCTTTGTAACATTGCAAAAGATCTTCAGTTCAGTTAAAGGAGTCCCCGCGTCCCTGCTCCCCCTTACCCCCTCAATGGGGAAGGGATCACTGGAGCAGAGTCTCTGCAGAGTTCCCACCCGCACCGGTACCACCCGCCATTCATAGGCAATCCCGGGCAACCATGGGAACACCATGTGAAAATAGTCAAAATGCCCCAACAATTTTGTCCAGGATTGTAGCCTAAATCTAAATATACATGTAGTTTACTCACTCTTAACGTAATGAGAAATTCATCAAAATCTAAGCTTCCACTGCCATCTTTATCAAACGCCTCAAATACATCTTTTATTTCCTGCAAAAGATAAATTTCACATTTAAAACACATTTATAAGTTATAACACAGATTTAATACAACAACATTCTGATTAGTTCAGTCGTGCATGCTCTATTTCTTGTTAGTATAAATTTACAAGATTCTATCACAAATCCTTGAATTTCAGTGGCTATCACAGGAGCTGATAGAAACCTCTGGCGATAAGCCAATGGAAAGCCTTCTTTTAACGAAATTGATCAATCACAAAATGCGTAGTATGTCACGAGCAATGATCATTAGAGCCAGCGGTGATTCTGTTAAGCAACAATGGCGCCGATAATATATAATGAGTGGGCGAATGACAGAAGAAATTGAACATTTACGCCAAGTAATAAGTTCTACAGAAAACAAAAACGGCTGCAAAATAGTTAGAATGGAAATTATTAATGGTGAGATCGTTAAATTGTTTTTTCTTTCTGTTCGTTTAAAACGAAGTAACTGCAAACAGAACACATTTCAAAACGCTTGCTATTGACAAGATTTCGTGATGTAAATCTGCAAGCTAAAAATTGTAAAATGAATCAGTGTTTATTTCACTAAAACAATTAGACAACGAGCCCGAGTTTTCTATGAGCGATAGTCAACTCGGCATTCGCTCATAGAAAACTCGAGCTCGTTATTTAATTGTTAAATGGAGCACGGGAAAAAGTAAGGAAAAACATTTTCGGAAAGAGAGAACTAAACAACAATGGCCAAAAACAAAGAAATGAAACTACTTTTCTCAAATTCATTAATAATTCATGAGAATTTTACTCAATTAGACAGCTCCATTCCGTCACGTGAATGGGCTATGAAACACGGTAAAGCACTGCATCAAACACTAGTGTTTGATCTGTTTCTTCATCAAACACTAGAGTTTCATTTATGTTAATTAAACAAGAAACACGATACGATTGAGTAAAATTGTATCAAAAAACATCCACAAGTCCCACAACGGTGGTTCATTGTCTTTATTTAAGAAGCCATTTCAAAAACTCGTTCTGCGTGTTCGAGATTCATTAGCTTTCGAGTGTTTTGATACCGTGATCAAACACGCAGAACGAGTTTTTGAAATAGTACGTATCAACTGGTTTTTGGCAACATTTAAAGATTTGGACAATAATAGATGAAGCGGTTCAAGCAACATTACAACGAAACCGGTAAACATGCTTCACAACCGAAACACTTCCTGTAACATACGTTGATTTCAAGCCGTGTTTATCATTATTTTGAGTCTTATTTTATGTTTTATGGTCGGAGTGCTCCCGATCGACTACAGGTATGGATCACTAATCTCTATATAAACTAGATAGGGTATTTCTTACGGCCAGCGGTAAAAAAATTCGTGGCCACCATCTTACGTAGTGGAACATATGATGCATTGCGGCCTTAGAAATTGTTCCCAATCCCGCAGTTGACTGGCACAAAGCAATCATGACGGCATCACAGTCAGATTAACCGGGGGAGAGAATATAAAGTAATTCTCTGCCGGGGGAATCGGAAACGCCGAGAGATGGATGCCGGTTTAGCTTTCACTGTCTAACAATTACAAATGTAGTCAAAAGATGGCAAGTACACAACACCAGATATATTTAAGGCATTAAGACTTGAATTCTTAAAATTGAATTCTTTGTAGATTTTGGTCTGTTCTTCAGTTTTATACACTAAAGTAAAACAATGAAATTTAATAATTTGACATAAATCTAACCATAGTTAATAGAAACATGGTTTGGAAGCTCAACAAAAGTCATTGTTTTATGTTTTTGTTCAGGTTTATGGAAATTTGTGCACTTTCACGGTTACTGAACATATTGTGTTTTCTGTGTAATGAAGCAATCATCCAATAGCAACGTTTGGGTTCAATCACTCAACCGTACTGTTTAAATATTAATAAACCTAAAACAAAAGACTTGTGCACCTTCATGTACCTTTCAACATGAATCGTAGTTTGATTGTTAACCGCTTTGAAGTTTGCCGGGTTTCCAAACCATGTTTATTTTCTATTAACTATGATCTAACTTAATTTAATCTCAATTAGCCTTTCTCACGCTATGCGACCAGGCCTTGTCCGCCATTTTTTGGGTGGCAAACCGCGCGGGGACAGAGGATGACAACAAGACAAAATCGATTTTGTAATAGGAAAACTATAACGTTTGAGTTGAAATTTTTGGTGGTTAAAAATATACAAACGCTTCATTTTTTGCTTGGTTTGTAAAAGAGTGAAGTCACCTTGGTCCTGTAGAAATTTTAGCTGCTAACTTTTGAAATTTGAAAAGAAAACTGGTATTGAAGGTGCGAAGTGCCGTCGTCGACAACTCGATTTTGGAATGATTTGTTTATTTTAAAGCAATGTCTTTAAACCTGAACTGTATCTACTCTGTTGCAACTAAGATCATACAATTTCATCATATGTTATCATGTACGATCGCTTTATCTTAATTTGGGAATAATAAAACACTAGCGCATAATATAAAAGGGTTTTTTAGGGTTTTTTTAGACCATGGTCGCCACACATTTTCCCATTCAGTTTGATGAAGCCTTCTTGGATTTGAAATCTAAAGTTACAACAATGGCATTAGTAAGCCTAAAAAAAATCTCCCAAATTGTTGTAAATAGTACTCATTTGACATTTATCTAGTGAACTTTATAGTTTATACTGAAATTACCTGCATGGTATTGCAAATTGTATAAAGTAGAATAAATATAAAGTAAATATAGAGTAAATATAAAGCAGAATGGCAAACTGATTGTATATAATGTATATATTATGTTAATAATAATATAAACATTTTATATTTTATTATTTAATAAATTATATACTAGGTATTAATAAAATTAAATTCAATAATAATTGGAAATATATATAAACAATTCAATGTTTACTATTTATGCATACTTGAATAAACAATTTAAATATTTTTATGAACATTTTTAGTTTAAACATAATATTCATTTACATTCATTGTAATAAATTAAATGAGATTTGTCTTATTCCCCAACCTTGGTTGATTTGGGGACCAAGAGGTGGGCCCATATTGACAAGAATGCCAATTAGTTTCCATGTAGGATTAAGTAAGTCATACTGGTTCATTGGCCAGACCTGTGACAGGATGTGCCAGTTTCTCATCCTTCCAATAATCCATTCAACATGAATGCATAGACCCGAGCTATGTCAAATGTTTTGGTGCAACATTGGTGGGGCAAAATGATATAGCCCCCTCTCTGCACAAGTATCCTGGTAAGTGGATGGTAAATCCTCTAGCTGTTATCACACCTCTCTCAGGCTCTATGTTATCCAGTACACCTGATTTAATTAAGTGTTATCTCATTGTCTGATGTTGATCCTGGCATTAAATCACTGAAGAAACAGCCAAGATTATGCCAAGACTAGAGTAATCTTGGACTGCACTGAGATAAAAGTTCAGAGGGCTTCAAATTGTGGGAAAATGTGTGGCGACCATGGTCTAAAAAAAACCCTAAAAAACCCTTTTATATTATGCGCTAGTGTTTCATTATTCCTGAATTAAGATAAAGCGATCGTACATGATAACATATGATGAAATTGTATGATCTTAGTTGCAACAGAGTAGATACAGTTCAGGTTTAAAGACAGTGCTTTAAAATAAACAAATCATTGTCACCTCGAGTTGTCGACGACGGCACTTCGCACCTTCAATACCAGTTTTCTTTTTAAATTTCAAAAGTTAGCAGCTACAATTTCTACAGGACCAAGGTGACTTCACTCTTTTACAAACCAAGCAAAAAATGAAGCGTTTGTATATTTTTAACCACCAAAAATTTCAACTCAAAAAAAATAAATAAATCGATTTTGTCTTGTTGTCATCATCCTCTGTCCCTGTGCGGTTTGCCACCCAAAAATGGGGACAAGGCCTGGTCGCATAGCGTGAGAAAGGCTAATTAAATTAAATTATACTAAATCTATTTTAAATAAAATAAAATTAAATTAAATTAAACTAAATCTTTTTTAAATTAAATTTATTTTAAAGTAAATTAAATTCATTTTAAATTAAATTTGTTTTAAATTAATTAACTTGATTTTAAATTAAATTTATTTTAAATTAACTTTAAATTGAATTAAATTACCTTAATTTAATTTAATTTAAAATAAATTTAATTTAATTTGAAATAAATTTAATTTAATTTGAAATAAATTTAATTTAATTTGAAATAAATTGAATTTAATTTAAAATAAATTTAATTTAAAATAAATTTATTTAATTTAAATAAATTTAGTTTAATTTAATTTAAATTGAATTTAAATTCAATTCAATTAAAATAAATTAATTTAATTTAAAGGAATTTAAAATAAATTTTATTTTATTTTAAATGAATTTAATTTAATTTAAAATAAATTTAATTTAATTTAAAATTAATCGAACTTAATTTTAAATAACTTTAATTTAATTAAAATTTAATTTACTATAAATTTAATTTAATTTAAACTAAATTTAGTTTAATTTAATTTAAATAGAATTGAATTTAAATTACTTTAATTTATACTAAATTAAATTAAATTAAATTAAATTAAAATTAATTTAATTTAAAGTAATTTAAAATAAATTTAATTTTATTTAAAATAAATTTAATTGAAAATAAATTTAACTTAATTTAATTTAAAATAAATTTAATTAAATTTAATATACATTTAATTTAAAATAAAATTGTGACAAATACAAAAGGCAGCATGCAGATCAAGAAGCTGTTTTTCAAATGAAGGTGTTATACATAAACCCCTGCAATATTAAACCCCTATATATTGAAGAGCTCAAAAAAACTCAACTCAAGAAGCCTCTGCGGAGGAGAGAGGGTGTTATATATAAATAATGAATATTTATGAGTTAAAATGGAGCGGTTCATTCAGTGAGGTGGGCCCCACATGCAAATATTCTTACCATTACATGAATGAAAACATGCATTAATTTATTTTATA
>JAWNZC010000340.1:2172500-2227500 GCA_035771165.1 Paragorgia papillata | reverse complement strand
ACGAAGCCTAAATGTTTTTCAAAACGCTGAATTGAATCCACCGAAAACTCACGATTCACGAAAACAAGGCCAGCCCACGGCAATCCAGTTTCTTGCAAATTTGGTACAACGGTGAAGCAAATGATAAATAATAAGCATTTACAGATATTTATTAAAAGTGTATTTATTTTAATAACTCGACAATGTATTTGGAAATGAATGTTTTGATTGTTTTCAGTTTGGGTCAGTCAAGCTGAACCTCGAGCTGAACTAAATATTCAGAAAAAAATTATCCTGACTAGGCGCGATAAACTTAGTGAAGACTGGGTCCGAGTCAAAAATGAGTCAAAATTTGACTCATTTTTTTGCAGCCTGTGCCAGGGCCATTTGTTCCCGCCATTTTGTTTTTGGCCGCCATCTTGGCCCAGCCCCCAAAAATGGCCCGGGGGACGAGGTTGACATGACATATATTTTAATGCGTTTCTATGAACGGTAGCCATAGCTGATTTATGATTCATTGCGAAATCTAATTTTAATTATACAATACCCTGGTTGCTATGCGTGTTTTCATTGGTTGTTGGCCATGATCTATTAGAGGACAGACACATGGTCACGTCAGATCACGTCAGCTGACTTGCTTTTTTCCTTCTTCATGCCCCAAAATCCGGCAAGAGTTTTGACAAAGACCTTTTAAATTTTTATTGTATAAAACAAATAGATTCCATTTTTTTGTTGTCTGTTCAGTTATAGATGCACAGAAGACGTCACAACGTGGTAAGAACATCAGTGACCCACTCGACTGCGTCTCGTGGGCCACTGTTTTGTTCTTACCACGTTGTGACGTCATCTGTGCATCTATAACTGAACAGACAACGGCAAAATGGAATCTATTTGTTAAACTGATTATTGGTGGATCCCACATACTGCAATTTACACTTCTTGCAAGAAATTATATATATCACTCCAGAGGAAGTGCAAGAAAGCGCTTGTTTCACCTTGTAAGAATGACCTGTGGCATAACTGGTAAGACTCTCAGCTTCTGCCAAATAATTTTTACATAGGTCGCATTTCTTCTTACATTTAAAACATCCTAACTTAACTGAATCCCCTTCGGCATCGGCTGCCTTTTTCCTAAATTTTAAGGCGCTAAAATATCCTTCAAATTCTTGGTTCTCCTATATGCAGGTAAGATGGACTTAGGCGGAAAGATATCTGGCTTAGCAACGGCGACGATTCTATCTATCTAGGGTTAATTATAATCTAACACTAACGGAAAAGTGTTAAAGTGCGTCTCCTACGCTTCCTCTTGGGTTTCAAAATCTCAGCCCTATTTTTCCGCATAGACTTTTCAAATTGTTTATCTACCAATTCCCTACTTGTAATTTTGCTGTTTTAAATATGATTTGTACTCAATGCAGGCTTTCTCCAAATATTCATTAGTACAACAATTACGCTTAATTCTCAAGGCGACTCAAGGATGCGAGCTCGAAAATGGTAAATATAAGTGGCTGTCGGTGGGTTTGGCATAAATATCAGTGACCACATAACCATTTTGGAGATGCAAAGTGAGATCAAGAACATTAATTTAATTAAGCCCTATTAAACGAGAACGCAAGTCATCGCAAGTTGGCAGTCACGCTATATCAGATAGTCGCTCTGAATGATTTATCGAAAATATCATGTACCGTGACAAAGTCAAAACTTGTTTAAAACACTCATGAAACCTTTATTTTGTTAATTTGGGTGTTCGAACGATCGCCACAGAAATTCGTGACTGCCAACTTGCGTTCCAGTTTGATTAGGGCAAAGACTCTCACCCGAATAAACCAATTCAAACTTAATGGTAGGGTACAACGAATTTATATATTCGCATTAAATATATGTCATTAATTAGCACACAACGCATTAAAATACGTCATGTTAGTTATTATTTAGATAATTTCTATGTAAATTTATTTATGTAAATTTTTATTATTATTGTATATATAGGGCACTTTGTGCCATATATCACTTTTATACTTTAAGGGGGCGATTACATGGACCGGCCGGCTAGCCCGGTTAACCGGGCTAGCCCGCTTTATATATAAAACACATGTTGTTTTAACATTTCGATTACATGGCAAGCGGGCTAGCCCGGTTTGCCGGGATCCCGCTTGTCGCAACCGGGCTAGCCCGGTTAACCGGGATGAAAATGTCCATGTAATCGTTTTCAGCCCGGCCAACCGGGCTGAAAAACTGTTGAACTCGCTTCGATACGCGTTCGTTTGCTTGACTGTGTGAATAAATAGTGCTGAAAGGAACTGAAATAGAACATCAACGTTGTTTGTGTGTTTTGTGATCAAAGCGAAGATTTAATAAATTAATTAGTCTTCGTGAAGACGCTTTCCTGGGTTAGCTAAGACTTTAACAATCTTTTTAGTAACGATGGGCTTACAAAATAAATAATAGACTAATTAGTGTAAAACTGAAGTAAAACTAACGTAGCTTTGCCCTTATTTACTTGATAATTGCGAATTTCGGCCTGAAATCATCCCGGCTTACCGGGCTAGCCCGCTCCATGTAATCGTTTTGTAAACTCATCCCGGTTAACCGGGCTAGCCCGGTTAACCGGGCCAGCCCGGTCCATGTAATCGCCCCCTTAGGGAAGAAGAACGAATGTTCGAAACGTATTAAACTTATTTGGACTGGTTAGAAGTTTTTTGCTCTTTGCCTCTCTTTCGATTCAGATGTATTTTGCTCTTTTTAAAATTCAACATATATATATATATATATATATATAGTTTAAGTGGGCCGGGCTTACCTCAAAATGTTGAGTGTCGCAACTGTCAGTTTCACGCGGGGAGATCTTCAGGCGACCTTCAGGCCTGAAGATCGCCCCGCGTGAAACTGACAGTTGCGACACTCAACATTCTGAGGTAAGCCCACTTATTAAACTATACTATATTCGCTCTACCTTTATGGTATTGAGCACTTTCCAACATTCCGTGAACAAAATAACACGTGCTCGTTTGTATATATATATATATATATATATATATATATATATATACTAAAACAAAATACTAGCTAGTTGTACAATGGTTTAAAAATCTGTCACATCGTTGCCCTTATATAGTCTGTATATGCAAAAGCGACTGCTCCCGGCAGTTGCTGGGGATAAATAAAATGGCGTTCTCACATCTAGATAGGTTCCAAGCCACTGTACATGTCTGTATATTGAACTATATATATATATATATATATATATAAACAGATTAACACTAAACAAGTCAGATGTTTGCAATTGATCCAAGAGTGCTCAATACCACCAATGGTAGAACGCATGTAAATAAAAGTTAAAATAAGTAATTCGTTATAGGTTAAGTAACGAACTTATTTTAACTTTATATATATATATATATATATATATCAACAAATTAACAAGGTATAGGAGGAACAGATCAGATTTTCTTTATAAACAGATTTTCCTTTAGATTTTGCGTTGTATATAGTGCTCTCGAAATATTTTTCTCAAACAAACTTCTCAGTGTTTAAATATTCTCATCGTGTGATACGTTAAATAATTGATATTTTCTCTTTACTTCAAGCTGAGATCACTGTCTTAAATTTGCATGCTAAATTAACTAAAATGTTGACAAAGCCTTCAAACTACTGAAAGTGGCTATACAATAAACACTGCCATATTACTCGTATGAGATTAAGTTATCTAACTTACCTTCCCAACCCCATAATTCCAGCAGAGCCTCGAGATAAACATTGCAAGCGTAGAGTTTCCACCGGACAAGCTATCTTACCCGATCCAAGAGCTTGTTTAGAATTTCGCTTCAAGGCCGAATCAGCACGCGAAGTAGCAGGCATACTGTTATAAGAGGTGTCAAACAGCTATTAAATTTTCCAAATCTAAATTAAAGCTGGGTTGATTCGTATCAATGTATAATCTATATACGTCTTCAATCTATAGTCGTTCGAAATAGTGTCCAGATGTCGCTAGCGACCGTTACTATAGAGAATCTCGATGCATGTTTACAAGCAAAAAAAGTGCACCTGCAGTGTTTATGTTAACGGTAAAATGTATATAAAACAACTAGGGCACTCAGAGACTGCATATATTTCCGCCAGCGGGTTATTATATTTAAAGTTAAAACGAGTCATCCCGCTAAGCGGCTAGCTCACGTTTTATTTAAAAAAAGAATAGAAAAAAAAATGATCTACGCATGTATGAATACATAAAATACTCGATTGCACGCGTACCGTTACGCAAAAATGTTAGTATAAAGTAAGATGAGCGCGATATCAAACATTTCTTCTACATGGACGATCTTGTGGTCAGATTTTTCTAAATCCAAATCTCAACCGAAATTTAATGACTTGGTCCTTGGTCTATATGATCAATCTTTCTTGAACTTTCATGAAAACCTGTGCAGTACTTTGTGAGATATCCTGGCGACAGACAGACAGACAGACAAACAGAGGTGAAAACATAACCTCCTTGCGGCGGTAATGAAAATAATTAAGTTTCATGCAAACAAACCGGTATAACAAGCTTGTAGCGGCTTGGTAAAATCACAAGTTGGTAACAACTTGTTAACTACCCTGCGAGCAGAGCCTTCTTTTCCTTATTTCTTCGCTGAGAGAGAGGAAGAAAAGTAGGCTCTGCTGTATTCGTGTTTGGCTTCGTCCAAGATTTAAGACGAAGTAACCCGTTTAAGACCCGTTTAACCGGTTCTCGTTTTGTTTTCTGCTCTGATTGGGACTGGGTTCGAGATTGTAACCAAGCAACAGACATGCATGCGCAATGGAAACCAGTCACGAATACAGCAGAGCCTACTTTTCTTCCTCTCTCTCAGCGAAGAAATAAGGAAAAGACGGCTCTGCTCGCAGGGTACTTGTTAACCAACCTCGTACCCAGAGCAAAGGAGCGAAGAAAAGACTCCAGGTACGAGGTTGCTTGTTAACAAGCCTGCTATATATTTGTTGCAAAAGTGTCTATGAAGTGAAAAACTCTTTGGCATTTTTGTTGTTTTATTATAAACAGAAGAGAATGGTAGGAGCACTAAATGAAAATTTCAAGAAAACCCGTTGTATAGTCTTCGCGCTATCAAATCTGAAAGTTTGCCCTGGATAGTTTATTTTTGGATAAATACACCAAAAGATGTCGAGCAATTTCGAAACGGGTTGGTCCGCGATCTCGATCATATTGAACTGAACATATACGAAAAATGTTGCTTAAATTTGTCATAATGCTCTACTGCAAAATGCTATTCAAAATATCTGAACACTGTTGCAAATACAATCGAACATGAAGGAAACACAATGAACACTGACAAAGACGAGATGCAAAGAACACTGAGGTAATTGTAATCATCACGCCTGTGATGACATTATGTGGCACTACGATGAAAAAATCGTCAGTCTTTTTTTATCTTATCATAAAGTACATTTAAATTGAGGATGAACGGCGTTTGTGGTTTTTCAATATCTCATCTCGTTCAAGAGATATTCACGTTTTGGAAATATGCAAATTAGATGACTGATGACGTCATTTTCTCCAAACGAGCGAAATGAAAATCGTAAAATTAGGAATATCTCTAGAAACAAACAATAGAAAGTGCTCAGATTTTGCATGCTTATAGTATTTAATAAAATACGTTTAACTGTGGAACATTAGTTGTTTTCATGGAAACTGCTGCTGCCTGGCCTCCTCCAATGATAAAATTAAATTTGCTTATTTATCAGCAATCAAGTAGCGTTTACTCCAGCGAATAAAAGTGAAGATTAGAGCTTATGTGGGCATTGTAATTCAAACGTTAAATCTTTATATGTTTAAACAATGAGGCAAAATATAATTCCCTTTTTAAGATTTAGAGTAGCCTGAGAGCATGCACTTACCATGGCAATCACAAAGGTTCCACAGAGAAGTGTATTTTATTGGATACTATATAAGCATACAAAGTTTAAGCACGTTCTATTGTTTATTTCTAGAGATATTCCTTATTTTACGATTTTCATTTCGCTCGTTTGGAGTAAATTACGTCATCAGCCATATAATTTGCATATTTTCAAAACGTGAATATCTCTTGAATAAAGATATTGACAAACCACAAACGCCGTTCATCCTCATTTTAAATGTACTTTATGATAAAATCAAAAAAAGACTAACGATTTTTTCATCGTAGTGCCACTTTAAACGCTACATGGGAGATCTGTGAATATATTGAGGTAACATTATACGATATTTATAATTTGCTTTGTGCCTTTGTTATTGCCAGGATTGTCTATTGTTTTGTTAATAAAGTTATGCAAAATAAACTCGATGTGATTCAACTGGTTCAACAGCTTAAAATTTCATCGAGTGTGTGCATTATAACCTTGTACGTTGATTTGTTGTCAATCGTCTCTTCACAAATGTTGTCAAAGCCCGAGCGCGTGTTACTATCGGATAACCCTGATTCAGATTTATTTGAGAATCCGAAAACTCCCAATTATGTAAGTCTGCTGAGAACTCAGAGTCTCTTGTGACTGACTGTCGACCTCGTTATGGAAAGTTTGTTTATCAGAAGAACGTATTAGTATCAACACTTTGAAGCCTGACGAGGAGTCTTTAAGGTTTATTCTGGCTAACGCCAGACGATTTTATTCAGCACGGGGAGAGGTCCAGCCCTCAAAGTGTTAACTGTAAAACACATCCGCCGCCATGACAATGTTGCTCGACGTAGAATTCCAGCCAAGAAACTTACTCGCCTTTTACAAAAGAGCAGAAGATTAAGGAAAGTTGTTGTGCACGCTGTTGCGCTGTTTCGTGCATAGGCTCCAAGCTGCATTGTGCTATCAGTAGCCCGACTGAACGCCTGCTTAAGGCGTCTTGTTTTATTAAAACTACAGACTGTTCTTTGAACTTATAGAAGTACTTAGCCGAACTAAGAGAGCAACTCCCCTGATCTCTATACAAATGGATAGGACTCAAGGATAAATTTTGCATGCCAGGACTCGGTTGCATATAAAACCTGCACTTAAGTGTCCTCTTATGTCGGACTGTTTGGATTCAATTAAGTGTACATTTATCGGTGTCGCAAAGAGAAACTTATCGTTTTCGAAAGTGTACGAATTGTGGGATCATTCACGGTTTCACGTCGCATTCTCCAGGTAACACACAAGTGAAAATTCTCACGTAAACCTACGGCACCCCAGTAAGTCCGGTAAATTTACGTGAAGCAATTTTCACTTATGTCAGTCAGTAAAGGCTTTAGGCAAACGTGAACCCCCAAAGGATTTCACAGCCCGTACATTTTCGAAAACGATACGTTTTTCTGTACAACACCAATAACCGTACACTTCGCTGAATCCAAAGAGTGTCACTTACGAGAATACTTAAGTGGAGGTGTTATGCAACTGGGCCGTAGAGGGTACACACGTGACCACAACATAAGATGGCCGCCAACACATTTCATAAGCTTTCGCAGTAGGAAAACAGCTAAAAAGACTCATTTAGAGAATATTTTACGAATGTAATGACACACAAAGTACTTAATAATAAACCCCCTAATTTCTCAGTTGCATTTGTTTGTATTCCCCAACTGTAAAACATTTTTAAAACAAAATTTAAGAATTTCGTAATTGTCTTTCTTAAGTAAGCAAAAAAATGTATTCTTTGAATGTTTGCATAGTGACAAATTGTAATAGGAGCGAGAATTTGTAGTGACACTACGTTTATCATTTATTGCTAAGAATATATACCACAAATTCTGGCTTCTATTACAAAAACAATTGTTTTAAATTGTACCCTTAATAATAATTTTCATAAATCTTAACAATATAACGTGTTATGTAGTTGCAATTATTTGACTATATTTGTTTTTGAACAGCAAACAAACCGGTATCTGTTACTTGTTTTACGCCTTTGACCACTACGCAAGATGGCGGCCATGCACTGCATGGCATGGTACAAAAGGTTTGACTGCTGGCCATAGGCGGTGCCCTATCCCGTTTATAAAGAGATCAGTATAAGATAACCCCGTGTCTTGCAACGCCTCACACGTTCCAACCACAGATCTATATATAACTAGACTGCGGGAGCGCAATATCAATGTCTGGCAATGGGTGACCACTGACCAATCCAAGATGGCGGTTAATGGGTCCTTTCTTCCATAGTGGTAATCGCTGACCTTTTTCTCATAAATGAATTTATAAACGAATGGACGCGGCTGAGCCCACAGTCGAGTTAAAATTTTGGGCAAAATATGGTCAGCGGTCGTTACCATGAAAGAAAAGACTCATATTTCCGCCATCTTTGTTCGGTCACTTTTTGGACGGGACCCGCAGTCCAGTTATATATAGGTCAGTGGTAACAACATTTACAGCAATATATGTACACAATCTCTGTCATGTTCAGGGAATAAGTACAAGTAGACGTAAGCCGCTGAAGAAAACACTAACACTTAGAGGTTTGGTTACTTTGTTCCACTACGAACGAAGAGAAAGTTGTTGGTTCCACTTCACTGATTGGCCGTTTCACACGCGTCAATCCAATCACTATACACATCCACCGGCTCTGAAAGGTCTAGTTGCATAATTAAAGAAAACTTTAAAATGTAACATAATTCATACATGCATGAATGGATAACAAAACTTCACTTTCATATCGTAAAAGTTACGTTTACCATGCGGTTGCGTCAAACTTATGTTATGTCTCTAACAATATACAAAAAGATAATTGGTTAAGAGTGCAATTGTAATGCAGTATACTGCATGTGCATAAAAAATGTAATACAGTGCAATATAGTTGAGTATTCAGAGTTCTGAAAATTAAGAAACAACGAAACCCGCGGAAAGTCAATGAAATGCTACAGTGGATTTTGAAAGATAGTATTTTCCTTCACGGTCGAGAAAATCAAATATGGCGACCAAAACTCAAAGTTGTCGAAGACCATTTCAGTTAAATATAACTTAAGTTATACGTTCAACATTTTCGGCAGTACTCAAACCTTACTATATTTCGATTTGTATTTCAACTGCCTACGCAGCACACTACTTTTATTTCACTGTTTACTACAGTTGTTTCAGCCTTATGTTCTGCATGAAATAAGTAATTTTATCCCAACTCAAAAAAGCGTCAGACTTCACGCGCAATTAAAATTCCGACATAGTCTATACAATTTATACAAACAATACAAAAATAATTCTACTTAAAAGGATACAGGTTATTGATGTTTGAAAGTCTTCAAGGCACACACGACAAGCAATTCTTGCAGTATTACGAGGACGATCCCTGTCAATGTAAATAACAATGTCAACAATATACAATTTGTCTAATTTGAAAGAACTCGTAAAATGGTAATGAAGAACAGCAGGGAAGATATTCTGCGCATGCGTCGCGCGAGTTGTCGTGGGGAGTCTGGGGACTTCAAAAACATAAACAAAGATGGCGGTAATTTTTTCCCCACCACATCCCTTATTTCCCCCAGAAAAAGGTGTATAGTTTGTAAAACGGCTTGTGAAAGGACACTGGAAACAGTCAGAAGCAGCCTCCCACAACGTGAAGAAATTTTCCACATTTTTCAGAACAAAAAAGTGTCGTTAGAATTTAAGAAAATCAACTAAAAACTGACAATCGGTAAAAATATTTTGAGGCAATAGGGCAGATTTTGCAGAAATTGACAATATTTGCATGTCGTCGCCGCAATGAAATTAGTAGCGTAGGCATGCCAAACTTTATTGTAAGATCTGAGTGAGACAAAAAACTGATTATATATTTCTATGTACGAACGGAATTATACATAAATTTAGCACAACGTTGTGGCAGTTAAGAGGTCTTGCTCGACATAAGACAGAATCTGAGTACGTTTTAAAGACA
This sequence comes from Paragorgia papillata, assembly GCA_035771165.1. NCBI lineage: Eukaryota > Metazoa > Cnidaria > Anthozoa > Scleralcyonacea > Coralliidae > Paragorgia > Paragorgia papillata. Next base: position 2,217,671 of record JAWNZC010000340.1, on the reverse strand, counting down.
GCACTAACTAATAAACAAGTCGTCGGATGAAAGGAATAAATACATAATTTACGAAAGTGTCCCCAATTTTCCCATTACGAAATACCTCTCAGATACCAAAAGCAGTAATGGAATAAAATGAAACCAGCATTTAAATTTTGGGGAAGAAGGCAGATTTTGAGTTATAGTCGATCGAACATTCGCTATCAATTTGACTCCAATGCGGCTTCTTCGTACCATCACTTCATCTTCGATATTTATACACCTTCCTGGCTAAAAAGTCTTCTTTCACCTATCGGACGAACGTCGGTGTCTCCACTAATTGGACAACATAGTTTAAAACTCTAGTTGACCGACAGATTGTTAGTAAATCTTGAAGATATCTTGGTCGTCATACCTTCTCCACATTTTCAAAATTTCGCCGCAGACGATACAAAACACGATGAGCCCGCGATATTTTTTAACAGCGCAGACAAAATTCCCTGCTGCTGTAATGAAGAACTTTTACAGCTTTCTCGTATCTTTCTTCGTCTTCGAGATTCAGTTTGTTTGATATGTAAATGAGATGGTCTCTGACGTCATATATAATAATAAATAATAATAATAATAATAATAATAATAATAATAATAATAATAATAATAATAATAATAATAATAATAATAATAATTCAAATCTTTATACAGATGGTCTACATCACCATATGGTGCTTTACAGTAGAGCTCTGTGTACAAAATAATCAGACTAACTGATAAAATAAAATACAGCTCTATAAAAAAGATACAATGTATAAGACAAAAAAAATAAAAAAATAAAGTAAAAATAGAATACAGCATAAATATTTAAAAGGCAACTACTAGGAATACATCATGTTAAAATAATTTAAATCTTTGAAAAACAGCTTTCTTAAAATGTCCTAATGTAGGCAGTTAATGTCCTTAGGTAAAATGTTCCACTCTGGCAAACAATTGTTTAATTGATCATAGGAGACCTTTATTGGTGACTGATTTAGTTGACCTTATATGTTCGTTATTACGAGTGTTGTAATTATGAATATCTAAACCACACTTTATTTCATGGTCAGTGTCATTCAGTACTTTGAACATATATGCGCAACGCTGGATTTTTCTTCTTAAGGTTAAATCCATCCACTGGCGTTTTTTTTAATTGCATCAGTTGCGGAGGAACGAGAGGGTAGGTCTAACACAACTTTAGCGGCCTTGTTTTGGAGTACTTGAAGCACATTCATTAGCATCTTATTACCTTTATCTCCCCAGACAACACTTGCATATTCAAGTATTGATGTTATCATTGTATTGATATATAGTGGGTGTTTTAGTCGCTTTAATACACCATAGTCTTTTTCCATCTTTTGCTTGAATTGCATCAATATGATGCTCATGCCAAGTTAGGTAGGTGCTCGTTAATGATGATGCTCAGATACTTGAATGAAGAAACTCGCTCAAATTGATCATAGTCAATCGAGATATGGTCTGGAAACTCGGCAAACTTCAAAGCGCCTATAATGAGCTGGGATTTTATGTTGAACCGTACCTTACACCGTGCACATCCTTTGTATTAGGTTTATTAATATTTAAATAGCACGGTTGAGTGATTGAACTGAAACGTTGCTATTGGACAATTCGTTCATTATACTAAAATACAATGTGTTCATTGACCGTGCACCGTGGACAAAAATGCATAAAGGCGAACAAAGAGATAGATCAAAGACTTTAGCTGAGTTTCCAGACCATATCTCGATCGACTATGAATTGATCATCTCCAATAACAAGTTGAATATCAGGGCTCGAAATAGAAAAAAAATTATGGCCTGCCATTTTCATATTTTGTTGGCAGGCTAAGTAAATTATGGCCTGCCATTTCTTATGTTTGACCTGCCAAAAAAGAAAACCTGTAATAAGTATGCATAATTATTTTGAAAATGAATGTTTGTTCTCTTCAAAGTCAACGACATATGACTGTAATTAAAGCACATGACATGTTTAGCTCAGTTTGGAAATAAGAAAATACTGAAATGCTGGAATCACTTCGCCTTTATGCGTGTCACAATCTACCACTTCCAACCAATCTCCAAATCCCCATTTCAAGGGTGTAGATCTCTTAGTTCTGCTTGTTTTCTCCTGGCCCGCCATCGAAACACTGTGACTCGTTCACGTATCCGTGGATAACCTGAATGTCGGACTTTATTTGTTCCCGACTTCCGCTAAACCCGGCAGCGCGGGCAGAGGTGCGGGCGAGCGAGAAGGCGAGAAAAATAAAGGCCTGAGGAAACTCTTATTAAAACTGTCTTCCGCCCATTTTGTTATTTTTAAAAATTAACGAGATATGATTGATATGTGTTGTCAAAAGAACAAAGCGCATGTTTTGATTTCATCCCACAGAAATATATAGTCTTTCTCCGCGTCTGGTTTTAGTCCAGATTAGTCTAGGTAGACTTGCAATAAATACACGAGCTCGAATTGAAGGCGTTTGTCCATGGTATCTAGACCCGATCTAGAGAAGAAGTCGAAGAATTGGAAAATACGATAAGAAACCGAGAAATTTGACAATTTGAGAGTATACATATATATTGATTCAAAATTCCACCATAATAAAAGATAAACACGATTTGATTGCCGCCTTGATATAGTTTCGACTAAATTAATAAAATATATAATTTTGTAGCACAGGCTAGAACGTTGGAGAAAAGGATCGACTGGATATTGATGTTTTATATTAAAAACAAACGCAATAGTTTGGGAATTATTTTATACAGTTTTGGAATTTAAATTTTAAAAAGCAGGTAGGCCATTTAATATATTGACACATAATTATAAACACGCTCAACCGTATAAACTCAGTCATCCACAACTAAGACTATAGCTGCTCCGAGATTCCCGTTTTGTAACTTACGGGTCCACTTTTCTGACAACCATTGTTGTAAAAAAATAAACAACTTGGACTTTCGCATCGGCTTCGCCTTCAGTAGCCATCGTCCCTGATCATCGAACGAAGGACCCAAGTAGACTGCTTTTCGCAAGGTCTCCACCTGCCACAACGAAATTCCTCACCGTGCCATGTCGAAGTCGATGAAGTTCAGAGAACACAAATGGCAATATCTGATATATCAGACTTTTACCAAAATCAGTGGGCAAAACAGCAAAGATATCTTGGCTGTCAACAGCGAGCTTTCGAATGCACGTCGTTTGTTCTGGTTTCAAAGACTCATAGCCGAAATGTGTCAATGAATTTAACAAAGCGGTTTCGAAAAATCCTTCTATGGTTTGATTTTCCGACATAATAAATGATTAAATGAATGAATTTGTCACAGAAACGTACACGTAAACACATTCGAGAAATGGCGATGACCTTGTCACGGTGTGCACCTTGACGGTGCACCTTTGGGCAAGTTGTTTATCTGAATGAATCAATCAAAATCCTACGTCCATGAGATGGACGGAGTCCCCACAGTTAAGAGTTTCCTCAGGCCTTTATTTTTCTCGCCTTTTCGCTCGCCCGCACCTCTGCCCGCGCTGCCGGGTTTAGCGGAAGGCGGGAACAAATAAAGGCCTGACATTCAAGTTAATCCGTGGACGCCATCATGCTTTTCAAATGGAAAGTGAGCCTTTATTGTTATAGTGGACCGCTGGACGGTCATAAATTATGCGCCTGCACTCGGATCTCGAAAAGGAAAACGGAGGAACACAAACGTTCATGAAGAGACAAAATCCACAAGCTATGTTGTTTATAATAATCTTTAATATGTTTTTCACTGCTTATGAGACTGAATTTAGGAGAGAAGCAGTATAAATGAAGGAATACTGTAAACAAATGAAGTGAAATAAGCTTGCACATTTTCGCCTGCCATTTTATTTTTGATTTGGCAGTTCAAAATTATTTTCGCCTGCCATTTCTGAAATTTGGACTGCCATTGGCAGGTGGCAGGACGCTATTTCGAGCCCTGAATATCCCTTAGATTCTTCAATTTCTGAATTCCTCCAAGAATCATAAATTTTGATTTATCAATATTTAAAGTTAGTTTGTGTTCACGTAGCCATGAAGCAACGTTATCGAGATCAATTTTCAGTTTAGTTTGAAGGCCAGTACCCGAATGTTCAGGCAAATATTCAGCAAACATGGTCATGGTTGAATGTTGTAGAGTGGACTCAATGCCATTAATATAAACTAGGAACAGAAGTGGACCGAGTATTGAGCCCTGTGGCACGCCAATAGTAATGCTAGCAGTAGATGATAAAGCATTGCCGGAGATTGTTCTTTGTGATCTAAGAGCAAGATAAGAGTGAAACCAAGATAGACTTCTTAAGCTTTTTGACCAGGATACAATGGTCTACCGTGTCAAAGCGGGCCTTACGCAGGTCTAAGAACACTGCACCTGTAACTTGACCTTTATCCATATGATCTATAGGACTTTATCTGTGAAATTAATCAAGGCTGATGTAGTAGAACGTTGTTTACGGAAACCATACTGCGACGAGGATAACAAATTATTATTTTCAAGATACGTATTTATAAAATCTGCGCGCTGATTGGTTAAGGCCTGGTTTATACGTCGCACAATCGTCGCATTTAATTCAGACCAATCAGACGAATTTAATTCAATGAATTAAATGCGACGATTGTGCGACGTCTAAAACGGTCTGGGGGAGTTCAATTGGTCTAAGGGGGCTTTCCATTTACACGGTTAGACCGGTCAGTCCGGTTAAATGGAACACGATTCGTTTGAGACTTAGGACGGTCAGACTGGAAAATTTGGTCCTAATCAAAAGCAAGTCCATTCTGGCCGGACTGACCGGTCTAACCTTGTCAATTGGAAAGCGCCCCTAAGACGTTGTGTCCGCAGACGGATACAACGTATGAAATGTGTGTTCGTTTTAGCCGCCGCCGTAACGAATTAAATGCTTAAATTACGATAAACCTATTTATAATATTACGCCCGTGATGATATTTCATTTACTTAGCATGCGCACTAAGTCTTGCTGATTTTGCGGGGTTTTCTTCCAAAACAGTGTGGCTGACCCAGGTATCAGGCGAAAGAGAGGTCTGTCTCCTTGCGCAAATTGTGGTAGTTTAACCAAATGCAGGTGTATTTCGTGCCGAACGCTTTGCGGCAGAGATGAATAAAAAAACCCCTGGATGGCAGGAATACAAAAGAAATGCAAAGAAAATCTCAGTTTCCCCCAAAAAAATCTCAATTCCCCCCCCCCCAAAAAAAAACAAACAAACTATATTTTTAATGTCTTCTGTTATTTGTATCGTTAATGTTCTAATATTTCCTCCTCTTATTTTCTTTATGATCTAATCACTCTTATTAACAACATCGATATGTAAAAACTTATATAGCCGACACCAGATAGTTACCTTTTTTATACATCTCTGTGGCCACTCTGTGGCGGTGGCTAGCTCGAAAGCCTGTGCTACAGTACTCTAGCCATGCTTAATAACAGTGTAAATATGCATGATTATTATAAGTGTGAATAAAGTAATTTGGTTTGGAAACTGCTGTGTGAACTGCAAGAATTATAGAACTGCAGGCAATCACGAGCGTTAGAGCAGGCGATCATGAGCTGTGTGGTGTTGGATAGGAAAATGCCTAGGAGACTGAGAACGAAGATATACACCACAGTGGTGAGACCAGTGATAATGTACGGATCTGAAACGTGGGCTTTGCGGAAGGAGGAGGAGCAACAGTTGGATAGAACAGAAATGACAATGCTGAGATGGATGCATGGAATATCATTAAGAGAGAGACGTAGAAATGACGACATACGAGATGAAGTTGGTGTAATGGCAATATCGGAGAAGATTAGAGAAGCTAGAATGAGATGGTACGGTCACGTGGTGAGAAGAGAGGAGGACAATCTGATAAAGATTGCATGGAGATATCCGATAGAAGGTCGACGAACGGTTGGTAGGCAAAGGATGAGATGGGGAGATGCCTTAAAGAGAGATATGAGGTTATTGAACCTGAGAGAAGAGGATGCCCAGGACAGAGCTTATTGGCGTCAGCGTACTAGAGCGGCCGACCCCGCGAGGGATTAAGGAGTAGAAGAAGAAGAAGAAGAAGAAGAAGAAGAAGAAGAAGAAGAAGAAGAAGAAGAAGAAGAAGAAGAAGAAGAAGAAGAAGAAGAAGAAGAAGAAGAAGAAGAAGAAGAAGAAGAAGAAGAAGAAGAAGAAGAGAGGCAATCACGAGCGTTACCATCTGACGACGTACTTTCCTTGTTCTCTTTCTTTCCTTTGCGATTTTATACAACCTTTCTTTTAAAAGAGCGCCATATTTTTTTACATTGCTGTCTGCTGACCATAATTAAATTCATCGCATAAAACGAAGTCGCATTGACGTCGTCTAATCGACGAATTTAATATGAATTCAATTCATCTGAATTAAATGCGACGATTGTGCCACTCATTTTGAGCTCTGAGCCAAAGTAAAATACATTAAAGTCCCAATACCAGCAATTGAGAAAGAGTTATTTAAATGCATGTCTAGGTTCTTGTGCAGAACTGCTGAAGTACAGAGAAAATGTCTGCTCACTTATATTTACTTGCTGATCAGTCTATACATATACCGTAAACATCCGAATATAAGCCCCTCCGAATATAAGCCCCCACCCCCCATGTATAAGCCCACCAATTTACTAACACTCTCACCATTCCGAATATAAGCCCACCCGTATATAGTATCTTATGCTTGTTTATATGTCAACCTTGTGTTATATTGAAATAAAGTCAATAAATGTTTAATATTACTAACACAAAATCTTGTCCATATATAAGCCCCCCCCCCCCCCCCCCCCAATGTATAAGTCCACCTTACGAACGAATATAAGCCCAGGGTTATATTTGGAGGTTTACGGTACTGTCCAAAATCTCTTGCATACAGACCTCACAGTTGGTTAATATAAATAAAAACTACTTAATAACCACGAGTAACGAGTATGGTAAAATCACACATTGAGGTCTGGATACTAAAATTTACTTTCCTAATGTTCTTGAAATATTCAACATTTTGCAACAACTTCTAAAAGCTGCTTTTTAGGATATTTTGTTTGTTTCAGATCATTGGGCAATGCATTAACAACTTTCATAATGCCAGCAGCCCATTGTGGAGAAATCTCACCACATCAACAACCAACCACAGAGTATGATTTTACCAGAAGTAACCTGTGCCATATACACACTAGGGAACCAGGTGTTTTTTTGTGGTATAACTATAGAATACCCCACACTAGATTTAAGCTCATAGCTCATGTGAGGCTTATTTCTGTAGGTTAATGTTTAAGTATGAGAAAATCCTTACGTGAAATTAGGGTTAGGGTATTAGTTTGGCTTAGATTCTATTATTTTTTCAAACTTCACTTGGCAACATCTTTGGAATAGGTCCTCTTCCTGCCAAGTAGCCATATATAACCAAGTGGCAATGTAGTCAGACAGCAAAGTAGAAAGGCAAGCCACACAGTGGAGCCTCGCTATAGCGCGCATCGTTATAACGCGCATCGTTATAACGCGTGATTCGGTATAACGCGGTTGATCCTTGGACCCCAAAATTTTACTTTTCCTGGTTTGTCATTTGACGACTTATACTTATGTTTGCCAACAGTACTAAAGTTCACCACAGACCGCGAAATTCCGCAAAATAGAGACAGAATTGATGTGTAATATGACGCTGAAACTGAAGTTTCGATTTTGCTCATTGGAGACAATTTGATCTTGTCGGCTGACGATCGCTGATCATCCTGAATAATCGCGATCATTACGAGATAAAACAACAACACGGCAATGCGATCATTGCGAGAAATGAAAACCATGCTCAAAAATCTTATTTCAATTCCATTTTGTTCAAGTCTGTCTTGAGCGGACTTCAAACTTCTTCAGTCGCAATTTGGATTGTTAGAATCGAACAGAAAGTGCTTCTAGCAGTACTCAATCTTGCTCCCAGTGCTCAGCCCACAATATTGCGCCAGAACCGAGTGGGAAGAGTACTGGGAATGAGATATTTGGCCGTACCTCGCAATAACGAACTTCATCTGTAACGCGGTCACCACTAAGGACTCCAACTACCGCGTTATAGCGAGGCTCCACTGTACTAGCCAGATAGCCACACAGCAAAGTAGTCAAGTACTGGTAGCTATTTGGAAGTATCAAGATAGGCACATACAGCGTAGCTGGGTAGCCACCAGTATTGTCGAGGGTGTGTGTGTGTGTGTGTGTGTGTGTGTGTGTGGGGGGGGGGGGGTAATTAACCTTGGGGCCTGGGGAAAATAGGGGCCCATAACTTTTTAGTCCAAGAAATTTATTATTGCTGTATATAAATAGACCTAAGGAAAGTAAAACTTACAGGTTTCTGGCAAAGAGTAGACAAGATAAATTCAAGTTGCGAGGAGTGATATTACTACTAATTTTCAAATGTTATTTTATTTTCAAATGTTATTTTATTTCTGATGCAAAGATTGGCATTTAGAATACTTGATGATGGTATTAAAACATTGATTTTGGTGGGGGGCCCGGGGCCCCAGCTCCAACATTTGACCCAGGGCCCATCCCCACACCAGAGATCTCCAGTGTGGACTCACAAAAAATAGTCAGCATGTCAGTGTAAGATTAGTCAAATTATAAATGTTTGGCATAAAACTTTTTGCTTTGTGTTGTTACACATAAGCAATATCAATATTGCTTTAAACTTTTTCCCAATGGCTTCTATGATTTTGAAAATAAGCAATCTCATAAGTGCAATCTTGGCATATCACTCTCTCTCCCCAGTCTCCATTTTTTTAATTGCATAATTCTTGGTGTGGCAGTTGGAAGTATTCAATGTACTTTCAGAGTAGAGTTCACAATGATGGAATACACCCTGGGCTAGCCAAGAAGTTGGATAGTCACTATTAGCTAAGTGGAAATAAAGGAAAAATTAAGCTTGGTGTGGCATGGTATGCTATACAGTAGTTACTTATTCCATGCTTGGGTTATGTGACCTAATGTTCAAGTTGAGTTGGTGTTCAAAAAATTGCCAATTTAGGTCAGCTAATCCAAACAAAAAGGCTAACTTTATAGTAAATCAGTAACTTGAGTCTGTTATTAATATTTCATACTGTCTTGTTTCAGGGTTCGAGATTAGCAGTATCCCAGTATCCCGACAATACCAGTTTTTAATTTTGGATACCAGATGTTGAAACCTTGGTATCCCATTGGGATACCAAGGGGGGATACCAAGGAAATCTTGCTAAAATACCAATATTAACCAAGATAACTATATCATAGAAATTACTTTAAGCCAGAAAGAAGTTGGCACCATTTCAGCATGTTTTTATTCCATTTTCGTTAACATAATGTAACAATATTTCGCAAAAATCTGACCTTCTGCCCACATTCCTCCCACCAGCGGTCTCCCATTTTAGCACCGTAGCTTCATGTTAGACCTCAGTAACCATGCAAAGGAGAGAAAATGCCCAATCAATGCCCGAGTCTGGTGATCAGATTATTTGACAGCCGAGATATAATCAAACACCGAAAAATTTTAATCTCAAAGCCTGCTTGTTTGTATCATAACTCAACCAACTAATGTGTTTACTGTCTAAAAATCGTCAAAATAGCTTATTTCACATAGCAAGTTAATAGAGAGTTGGTATTTACAGACACCACGTCCACATGTACTAATTTATGCTGCTTATTATAGTTCTCAACTTAAATTTCAACTTTCGATGCTCTGCCGTATTTGTACTGACTCTTGAGTAAGGTTAATAAATAATCAAACACTCGAAGGACAAAATTGTAGCCATTCCCTTTACACTCAAGCTTAGCTATTGCTGCCTTGCTGAACTAGAACACCGAGAGCACGTGAGTACAACAAACACAGGATTGTGTCTACTTACATTTTAACATCGCAAGATTTCTCGTGATTACAAAACGGACAGTTAAACTGGATGGCTAAAGGATCGTTTCTTTTCTTTGTAGGAGCTTTTCTCTTTGATCTCCGTCTCCCCATCTTGTTTGTGTTGATCAAATACGCCAAAAATTATTCAGTCATTTCAGTGAAGATCAGCCATTTTATCTGAGCTACGTTGTCCGAGTGGAGAACTGAGAACGAACCTCTTTAGGTTTTCCACTTGCGAATTTTTTCGCGCGAATCGACATTGCTAGTTAATAGATTTCCAATCAAAAAATTTGGGTAACTTTGGGTAACCACTAAAGACTTCTGCTTTCCTAGTGGTTGAAATTTTCGCGGGTTTTTAATTGCAATATCGTCTCAGGGGATTTAGGGGCCGACCATTTGACTTTTGAGGGGGGGGGGGGGGTGATCTGGTTTGGGTATGAATTTTTTTTCGGTACCCATATTGCTGAAGAATATTTTTTTCCCAAGACGCAACTATGTGTGAAATTTTTTTCACCATTTTAGCTTCGGCAAGATCTTTTTTTTTGAGCATTTTAGTTTAGCTTTTATCCACCAATGGTATGATGCGGGTAAATAAGCAATACTTCAGAGCTTTTATTAAATAGGCCCTGTTTATACGTTGCATTTAAATGCGCAACTCTGGCAGACGAAAGTAACGTGCGTCGTCATTTTATACGATGATAGTATATTTTCGCCGAAACTCGAAATTATACATTGGAATAGTTTTTATGCATTTACTGCAAATTCCATGCGTCTGAAAAGCAACACATGTATCAGACACTGGTTACAGATGTTTTATTTGTGTGGGGCACATGGATAAAACATCTGATCTGGACGATTTTAATTCGTTTTAGACATTGTTCTATATTAGCCTCCTCCGCAGGCAACTGGTGTGTCTTCTTAGTTATGTGGGCAACTGATGTATCTTCTTAGTTTATTATGTGGGCACTTGCACTTTTTTCCAGTCAAAAAGAGCTTTCGCAACGTTGATGCAAATCGTAAAGGAGAGTAGTTCTGAACAGTGCCATATCCAGAGATTATTGAGGAGTCCGGGGGCATGCCCCGCGGAAAATTTTGAAATTTAGAGTCTCGGAAATGCCATTTCCTGCATTCTGAGATGCGATTTTTAACATTCTGAGGGGTGATTTTTAAATTCTTGTAGAGTTTGGAAAACAAACCTCAGATTGTAGCCATAGTTTATATTTTTTGGGCACCTCAGTTTGGGCGCCCAAACCGGTGTACCGGCGTCTGAAACATTGAGCCAAACCAAACTTACTGTAACTACTAAAAAAATATAAGATAAATTTAATAGATAAATTTAAACAAAATAACAGTTATTATAATACAGCGGTTTATCGTTTAAGAGATGAATGTATTGAGACCATCCTACATGTTTAAAATAATAAACTATTAATGTTCAACTTTGTTTTTGAAAAGTGATTGCAATTTTTTTCTTGTTCAAACTTGATATAGGATATTTTTCTCTCTTTGTGATTCAATGCATGATTTTTCCCCCGTCCCAAACCACCTTGCAGGATTTTTTTCTTCTGAAATCACCCCCCCCCCCCCCCCCTTAGTAATGATGACGCGAGAATAAATTAGTGGTTACCTAGCCCATATTTGCAAACGGTGAATGACGTAGGCAGTGTTACAGAAATTCTATTCAATACCACGTGATCAATATAACCTGCCGATCAAACGGCAGAAATTAGTGAAGTGTTTACAGTGGAACCCCTATTAAGCGGCCACCCCTTTTAGGAGGCCAGTTGTCAAAGTCCTGAATTTTCCCCCAATGTAATACTGTAAGTAAAACCCTATTGAGCGGCCACCTCTATTAAGCGACCGCGGCCACCTTACGGCCGCCTCGATAACGTTTCCCCCTTATTTAACAGCCACCAAGAATTGAATACAAGACGTTTTACTTTGTTTTGAAAAAGGCGATGACAGAAGAGTCTGAAATAAATTCCGTTACTGTCGAACCAGTGCATGGTCTACAATAACTTACGCTCTTTGAGTTCAAATCCTTCTTTTCCAAGCTTTGTTTCCAACCACGCAATGGGAAATTTGTCTCCTATAAAATGGTATTCACATGGAACTTCTAAACCATAGCCTCCTCCTCTATTAACGTATAGACATTGCCGTTTGCCTTTTGTAATGTAAATACTTACTTGATGGTTTTGTTAATATGGGACCTTATTGCAAGTTTAAAGACGACACCGTACAGTACTGTTTGTAGTATATTTTTACGACAATGGTGATATGTATAAATAACAAGCTGTATTTTGCTTACAAGCCTCTGTGTCTGTATAACAGTAAAATGACATCTTTACCACGCCTTATGCTAATTTCTGTTGAACCCCTATTAAGCGGCCAACCCCTATTAAGCGGCCACCTGCCATTTCCCCGAGGGAGGCCGCTTAATAGAGGTTCCACTGTATTATAGACCACTTTCATGATGACCACCGCCTTAAATAAACTTTTATGTGCATCTAAATGAGCTTTTAACTTTGAATTGCAGACACACAAACGAGGCCAGAAAGACTTATCGTGCCCTCAAATTTCAATTAAGGATACAAAATTGAATGGTTTTCTACATATATACCCATGCAAAACAAAGGGGAAAGGTCGATTGGTCGTCTTGCTTAAAGTGGGCACCGTATTATCTCAAATACGGTATTATACTATTATTACACCCGTTTTCAAAATTACGCGACATGCATGTGGCGTGATGTGAGTTTTATCACAAAATGGCAGACATCAATACGAACCGAGTCAAAATACAATGAAATGAGGACGTTAATACTGACCGCCAATGGCGAATTACTTAACATATAACAATGCAATCCATGGAAATGTTGAATACGATGACAAAGTGAGTTATACTAAAGTAAGCTGTTGGGGAATTTTTATGAAAAAATAGATAAAACATAGAATAGATACTATTCAAGTATCCTATTATAACGTACAAATTGGATAATATTTCTCGTGCAAAAGAACATTGTGTATGTAATTTACGCCTATATTTAACGTCACCCTCATTACCCTTTTGAAAAAGCAAAGTTTTAGCAAGTTTTAGCAAACAAGTTCGACGATATGTTTGATTTTCAGTTTTAGAAAACTATTGGATATTTAATGTGTGGAATTACGTATGTTAAATTAACAATAGGCGAATTTCACGGTATTGCGCGCATCATTTTGCAAAGGAATTGGCGGGCTATTGGCGATCTTCCCACAAAGTAAGCAATGGCAAACAGACTTGCTAGCCAGCCAGCAACAGCAGAATAACAGTGTTAAACATCCAGAAACTGTATCTATACTTTGTTTATTTTAAAGCACGTTTACTTTGAGTGGAGCTTGCCAGTTGTTTTAAATGACGCGCGCACAACACCCTGAAACTCGTCTATTTAATTAAAGTAATTTGCAGTTAACGTTAACTATAATTACTTTTGTCGTTACATTTCTTTGCAAAATGATAATCAATAAAAACATTTAAAAATGTTCTTCATTAAAAACATTCAAAAATGTTCTTCATTACTTCCATGCTATGACAAACTTGTCCATGAAACTCAAGCTTAAATCATACACATGCAAAACCTTCGAAGATGCATCGTAACTAAACGACGTTACTGCTGCTCCGTTGACAGAAACATCACTGCACGACAGAACTCCAAGAATGGTCACATTACTGAGTTTGGCTAATGGACTATATCCTCCTATGGTCGGTGAAGAAGTGAGGGTGCTGGATTGGACATTAAAATTCACCACGAGGGTTCTGCTTTCGCTAACATCCACGCTCTCTCCGTCGTCCAGGTAAAGGTCTCCAACGGCATTCCCCGATGAACCTAGAGCAACCACTAGATAATATGGATTCTTTCGGCTTTGTACTGTAGTGATTGTTGGTTCTTGCATTGGAAGGATATACCCGGCTCTGATGTGCAAATTGATTTTGTCCATAGGCGTGTCCAAGTCTATATATTGTCCACGGCCATGAAGTGCTTTACCAGTATAGAAATCGTACCACAATTCATTGGGGAAGTAAGCATTTACTTGATCGGAATTTTGAACAAGAGCTGGGGAGATTAGCAATGCTGGACCCCACAGAAATTGAGCAGAAATTGCGTAAGTGTTCGCGTCCTTTGGAAATTCAAACATCAACGACCGAGCGACAGTACTACCTTCGGTATTAGCCTTGAAAAACAATGTGTACAGATAGGGCAGCAGACTGTAGCGGATCAAAAAAGTCTTGCGGGCTATTGCCGCCACATCGTCTCCCAATGCGGGAGGATCTTGGGCTTTTGCACCCTTGACATTATGATTCCTTGAGAAGGGATAAAACGCGCCAAGTTGCAACCACCGAGCACAGAGGTCATTTTGCGTGTCTCCGTTAAATCCGCAGATATCGGCACCAACCATTGGAATACCAAAAAGATTAAAGTTCAGTACGCCTGGTATCGATAAACGAAGGTCCGGCCACTGACTATGATTGTCTCCAAGCCAATGGCCGCCGTATTTGCCACCGCTTGGGTATGTTGAACGAGAAATAACCAGTGTTCGTTTTCCTAGAACATTATGTAGTCCTCTTGCTGTGGCTACGAGTTCAGAATGCCCATACAGACTGTGAAGGTTATAATGAATACCGGTAGCATGTCTGGCCCCCATGCATATTGTTTTGCTTTTTAGGACGCCTCCCGCTATGTGCGCCACATATGGTGGTGTTTCGTATTTTGATGCAGGGCAACTAGCAGTAGATCCATCTACGAAGTTAGAAGGCTCGTCCATATCAATCCACAGGCCATCAAACTTCACTTTATCGTGGAAATTTTGTATTTGCTGCTGCCAGTAGGCGATTGTTTTTGAATTAAAGTAGTCCGGAAAGACAGTTGTACCAGGCCAGACCTTCCCAACCAGGGGATCATTGGAGTCTGGCATCATCACAAACGCTCCGACTTTAAGTCCATCGCTATACGGCGGGTAGTTGGGATCAAAATTAGCAATTCCCGGATCTACGATAGGGATGTAATGTTGATTGTTTTTGTGTAGGTCATTTACAAGATCTGGTAATCCCGAATATCTTTGAGGGTCGATTGTAAAGTCAAAGTGATCTTTCATGTAGTCGATATCGTTCCACTGAACATCCTGTGGTATTCCGTACTTTCGCATTCTTTCAACAACTAGTTTGGTTTGATTCGATGACTCGTAGCCCCAACGGCAAAGATGAAATCCCAAAGCCCAGTAGGGTGGCAAGAAAGGACGTCCGATAACTTCTGTATACTGTTGAACAACAGAATCGGGCTCTGGGCCAAGGAATACATAGAAGTCCAAGATCCCGCCAATTGTGCGATACGTCAGAGCTGGAGTTGGCTGTAGGATGATTTCCATGGCATTACTGTTCAATAAAAATACTCCGTTAGCATTCCCATCCGGCTCTATGTTTATATAAAACGGGTGCACGCCATAAAGGTTGGTTCCTCCAACGGGCGTTCCTCCATCGTGGGCAAAAAGTGTCAATCTGGACCAGCTAGTGTTCAGCAGAAAGCCTTCGACATGTTCACCTAACCCATATATGATATTTGATGGCAAGAAAGTAGACAGTTGAAGAAATTGATCTTCGAACACCATGGCCCCAGCTGTTGAGTTGAAAAGAACTCGGCCGGTAGATTTTCTTGTGACGGCAAACCCGAAGGGATACTGTGTAAAACTGACAAGGTAATCTTGTAGTGAACTTTTTTGTGTGACGTCCGGTGTGTCTATTGGAACTTCGTAGCGTTGGTTATTGGGATCATAGATCTGAAACAATAAACGATGAACAAAGAACAATGGACAAAGAACAATGAATAACAAACACTGAACAGAGAACAATGAACAATAAACAAAGAACAATAAAAAACCCAGAAAACAAAAACAAACAAACAAAAAAAATACAAAAAAAACATAACAAAAAACAAAAAAAATACAAAAAACACCTCAAAACAAGGAACAGGGAACAACAAACTGAGAGCAAAGAAACAAGAACAATAAAAAGAAACAATAAACAAAAACAAATGAGCTATAAACAATAAACAAATCCCATATTATATAGGTACTGAGATTAGCTCAAGTTTAGTTTTTAACAGTTTTATCATAACTAATTGCCAACCCTATATGCCCAAAAATTATTTGTAAAAAAAGAACAAATCTTTAATTTTAGCGATTACATGAAGAAGTTAGAGAATATTTTAAGGAGTCATCCAGTGGGACTCTTGCAAATGATAGAAGATCATTGCCTTTGTTGTTCTTTAGTTCATTGTCGTAGTTGCTCTCAAGTTATATTGACGAATTTCACTGGAGCTGATAACCCGCGCCCCGCTCGGTATCCTAGTTTTATTAGGTTGGAAATAGACCGGTTGGACTCAAACATACTCGCACTCGATTGTCCCAGATTTTGTTCAATAAATCACGTTTTGTCCACTAAACTTGGCATTTAAACCCTTGGAGGAGTGCACACAACCTTAAAATGTCAGTAGTTTTCTTAAAATTTGCAAGAAACGTGTCAGTCTCGTCGAATTACAGAATAACGATAGTTTCCCGGCGCTGCTTTTTAGGTCGGGAGCTCGTGCGGGCGCATAACGTTTGGCAGCGGAGTTGGCCCAATTAGTAAATTAGGCCGGGTTAGGTAACCATTAATTAAATTCAGGGCTAAATCCCAATGAAACGCCAACGCATGCTAAACGCGGCGAATACTTTAGCCAGTAGTAAAGCAGAGGTCTTTAGTGGTTACTTGGCCCTTATTACTTTGTGACAGAGCTCATCCTAAGGCGTCCTATTTTCCAAGAAGAGCTTTTACTCAGATTACTAAAATTGCTTCATTTACTCCCTTGTTTATCTACTCTTACACTATTATAACGCCAGATAATTCCCATTACCTTTAAAATTTTACTCAAAGATGCTCTAATTAGAATTCGCGAAGTGCCATTTCACAGATCCAAATTTCAAAACATAGTACGGGTACAGAAAAAAGAATAACTGGTTAATAAATATTAATTATAATAACAAATAAATAATCAAGATCAGGCATCTTATTTTTGTAAATACAGTCATTTTTTCTGTCCTGAATGGATATTTCCCTGTCTTTGTATTGGAACTTTGCGAGAAACACTTGCCAGGAAGAATGAAAGCGTGTTTTGGCGTCAGCAAATGACATGCGCGAAGCGACATGCGCAAGGGAGAAAATATGTAAAGTTCGCTTTTTGAAAATTTGATTATGTAACCAGGCCTTATTCAAGATGCAAATCGAAATATAGTAGGTTTGAGTACTGCTGAAAATATTGAACGTAGTTTCCAACGTTTCGAGCGAAGGCCCTTCGTCAGAGAGAAACGTAAAGAGTGTAAACAAACAACGAGCTTATATAACCACTGGGCGACTTTTTTCGCGCGAAGCGACTTTTTATTTTGTCTCATGAGCTCTGAGCTGGAACTAATCAGAAATCTATTGAATTCGAACACAAGAAAGTCCCTTCGCGCGAAAAAAATCGCCTATAATCATGTGACCAAAAATTAGCCAATCAGATACAAATAACAAATTAATAATGAGATGCGAAAAAAATTAGCCAATCAGAGCAAAGTAACTAATCAATAATGAGATGCGAAAGACATTTGATATTCCCACCGTCGATGAGCAAAAAAGGAGGGGGTGCAAAAAGGAAGAGTGAGAGTAAAAAATAGATAAAAAAAGTGAAAATACTGTTTATGTCCGCCCTTGCTAAACAAAAACAGCGTCTTCGGAAGTGTTAAATAAAAGAAAAACGTTCGTTGAGTCCGTGAGGATGAATGGTTCCAATTTTGAAAATGAGACGCTTTTCTTGTCTTTTGCGGCTATCATTACCACCAGAAATGGGTGAGATGGCACAAATTTTCATGTCCGAAATATGATGGTTGACACTATTAAAATGTCGGGCGACAGGCTTAAGGATCAATTGATCCTTCGAGTTTCAAATTCATATAAAAGCTCCCGGCAAGCGTGAAATATGCTAATGCCGCCTGCTGAATAAATATATGTCTGAACTCTGAACTCAGACTTCACTAGGACGCAAAATGATAAATAATACGATACTGAGACTGGACAAAACACATATATTCGACACTAGACTGTTTGTAGATTTGAAATGAAAGAAGACGACCTTCACTTACCAGTCTTACCCTACAGCAGTGGGGGAATAAATGACTCCGCGCCAAAATTGAGAAGCTCGAAATGCTTCCAATCGCGTCTATTAAATGTTACTCGGTTGAAACAAATCGATGACTGTGTAAGAAGCTAAAACCCATTCGAAAACGCTTACAGAACTCATGACTGAAACACAGCTGTGAGAAGTGAGAAGCTTCGATGACGATGAATATAAATCTAATTACTCAGTATCTCAGCTGACTCAGCAATCCAATTTTCAGCAAGCCATGGTGCAGATCCAGCAAAACGCTTGAAATCAACGCGAGAGCCAATCAGGTTTGAGGCAAATCCAGCAAAAAGTGGTTGCCATGGTGCAGATCCAGCAAAACGCTTGAAATCAACGCGAGACCCAATCAGGTTTGAGGCAAATCCAGCAAAAAAGTGGTTGCCATGGTGCAGATCCAGCAAAACTCTCAAAGCAAACGCTGACCACCTGTCATCTCTGCCCGGTGTTTGCTGACTCGCAAACTAAGATAAAACCCAATCTCTGCGATCACTGAAGGCCAAGCCAAAGCAGTCGCACCATAACATTTTCTAGAAGACTCTTGAGATTAAAATATTGTCTTATTGCGCAATTATTCTTGTGATTTTTTACGTCAGTCGCGTGACTGGTCTGATGTATGCTAAATCCGCCCGTATTATACGGTGTTATTAAAACGATAAAATGCATTTTTTTGCCCTGCTGTAGAAGCTTACATCACGCTATTCTTTGTTCCTTTGTTTCTTTTAGCTATTACTCTTTCTCATGTACCGATGTCTTCCGTTGTTCTTTGACGCACGCTACGAAGCTTCCAAAACCAAAAAATATAGCTCGTCCGCCATGTTGAATAATGGTGTACGTGTTTTAGTAAGGGATTATTAAATGACCGTGTAAACGCACGAAGGTGGTGCGTGCTTAAATTTTGGCCGTGTAAACAGGGCTTTATTCCCCTTTATTCTGTGGTTCGACAGACATGCACCTGGACCCTCTAAATACTAGGACCGAAGGCAGATTTACAAATAGGCAATTCCAATTTTTTTAAGATTTAGATTTGGGCATGCAGGGTACCGGTTTAAGTTTGTACGCGTCTCAACTCCTGTTGTATAAACGGTCAATTATTTTGTGCCAGTTTTGCCCCTGTGCTTTTTCTATACCACCCTTCAGGTTCATACGAACTGTTTGCGACTTATTTAAGCCGCACTGCAGCTACTATATTATTGTCATATAAACGCTCTAATGCAGTATTTAATTTTTGAATTTTCAACTTTGTTTTTTGTATTGTGTTTTTACAACTAAGTAATGCAGTACTTGATATGAAGTCATCAATCAAGCTACTGTAAAGCCGCTGTTACACGATGGAATAACGTTGCAACACAGGTTTCACAAAGCGTTGCGCGAAGTTGAAGTGCATCCTATACTTTGGTGAAACCTGTCTTGCATTAACGCAAAGCGACACAGGTTCATAAACCAAGAGGGTGCTACACGTTGCAATCTGTCTTGAAACCTTTCTTGAAACACAGGTTTCATGAAAAATTGCATCGTGTAACACTTTGAATTTTCAACTTTAATTGTTTTTATTTGATAGTAAAAAATTAATTACACAGAATAATTTTTAAATTATAATTAACATTTTCTATTTCATAAGCTTTAGTGTAATTCAGCCACTGAGAAAAATCGGATTTAGGCAGCTGTAAAAAATACGATTTTTTGACGTGTAAAGTTATCAGTTCAACGTTCCAATAAAATTGTTTATCTTGATACTTAATCCAAATTGTTTGTGTGAGTGTTTATGAAATAAATAGTGAGAATAAAAACAGCTTTGAACTTAATATGTGAGTAGAGTTGTAAGTTGATCTCTCCTGTGCTTTGCGGGTTTTTCACCAGGTTCTCTGGTTTTTCTCCCTCCATAAAATCAACACCTAACATCTTAGCTGTGATCTGTGGTCTGAACTGTGTCATATGGTGGCTGCCTGGAGATATGCCTTGACACAGCCATGCACATTGATCTGCATTCTGCATCATTTGCAATTCAGCCGCTGGCTGCGAGTAAGGATGATTAGCCCCCTGGTTGGGAGGTCTGTACCGGAACTTTTTAAAAAGGTGGGACATTTTAGATATAGGCAGATGCCAGAAACACCTGGGGGGGGGGGGGGTAGTAGCATTATGCCCTGGAAAATTTTTGAATTAGTAAGTCTCAGAAGCACCAAACAAATAACAGAATTTACAATTACACTAGACTCATAGATAATGATATAGAATCAGAACTTTCCAGCAATTCCAGGCAATGGCATAATATATAGGCTAATTGGTCCAATCATACACAAAACACTTTGGGTTTTGTAGAGGCAGCTCACCCCCCTGCCCCCCTCACTTCCACAGCCCTTGCCAACCTCTCCCATTAAGTCCCCCTCTCTGGGTCCACAAATTGTGGATTTTCCCAATTGTTGACCTCGCATTATGGATTTTCCTTACAACTTACAAGTTATTTTCTATGGAACCTGGATCTTATTCCTATCTTGCATTGTAGATTTTGCCAAGTATTGATTATATTATATTATATTATTTGTCATTCAATGTCACACATGAGGGAAAGAAATGATCATAGAAATGCAAGTAAACACTGAAGTTCAACTAGTTATCAGTGTGTTGAAATGAAATTTGCCTGAATCATGCAAATTCAGAAAGTTTAATAAAACTGATAACTGTGGATTTGGAATATCAACAAAAAAGAAGTGTGGAATGGATTGGTAGACTTGACCAAAAAAAGTAGTGGATTGTCAGATTTTTGTACCCCTATTCAACCCCCCCCCCCCTAAACATGTTTGTGTATTTACTATAATTCCTCACAATTTACCCACCCCCCTTCTCCTCTAATCTAGCCCCATTAATGAAGCACTTACACATATGTCAATTGTCAAGTACTTGACACATTCAAGTGTGTTGCAGTATATATATTACACTAGTTTTACACCTACTATTTCACTTCCAGTTCTTCCACAAGTTAAGTAAGTTAAGTGTGACACAATTTCATCTAATTTGGTGTTATGCAATATTTTATTTAACTTACTTTTACTTATTTTACCACCAGCAAACTTCCTTGTAAATACGTACCGATTGCAACAACAAATACCCTGAAAGCCCTGATATCCTAATTGTGACCATCATGTGATTCCCACCCCAATCCTTATCCTCATGAATATACATTAAATATTGTCAACATGAAACAACATGACTATACAGAGAAAGTAAAATCCCATAGAGTTTTTATGACCAGTTGCTTAGAACAATTAGTTATTAGTATTTTGTGTGCACCAACTTCCCAGCAAAGATGAACCGCTTCAATGACAAAGGCCTGGTAATGCCACTATACTGTAAATCTCTGTACGACGTTAACTCGTTCCTGGTCGCATAGTGTTCTGGCCAACACCAGACGAATTTATAGACAACGGAGTATTTTAATACTTTAAAAGCCCTGCCCTGCTGCCATGAATACGCCAAGTGTTTAATTAAATTATATGTTGCCAATTAATTCAATTTTATATCGTTCAATACCTATAATAAAATGTACCTATACAGTACTAGATCTCCAGAAAGCCACATAATAACACAAAAGTCCTACACATATTAAAAGGGTCATACCAAGCCACATGCATGTACCTTGACATGTACTCGATATTGGGTCTCCAAACGAACGTCAACTTTAAGGTTCGCGATGTCTTCACCAAACGGCCCTTTCTGCTGCATCTGTAAATCTAACATGAACCCCGTAGTGGTTTGTTGTTGCTTCACTAACCTATAACCAAAGTTCTTTGGATAAAAGCAGTAAGGAACGTTCAAGGGAACGTTCGTTCCAACTTTATTGATCGAAGAGGAGCTGGCCTCCTTCCAACAGCATCCACGATTTTCGCACTTTTCTTGCGAAACGCCATCGTCTGGATAGCAGTCGAAACGATTGGAGTCGATTGAATCTGTGCAGATTGGCGAGCCGATCGATGATCCAACCACAACCGACAGTGCAAGGCCGATCATTATTTCGAAGAGTTGCATTCTTGCGAGTTTAGGTGCAAGTATATTTGACCACAGTTAATTTGACCATTTGACAAGTGTAAAGTGAATTTTTGTTCCCATTTAATCTTGGTAAGCACTAAATGCCATACCGTGAGGCCCCTTGAGCCCGCAATACTACGGTCATCTAGGCAAGTGTTGTAGTTAACATCACTGTGCTGCCGATGTCTCCCTTACGTTTAAAATTTCACTTATTCGTGAGAAGGAAGTCCCGCTTGATGACTGGAAAATCGTTCGATTTCTATATGAAATCTCTAATTTATCGCAAACCGAACTCGTTGTGAAAAGAATAGCTATCCGAAAGCTATAAGCTTTCGCTTTGGATTTGAGACAGAAACTGGGCATTCGCGTTGGTCAATTGGTGTGAGCGTCTGAGCCTTTATGCCAAAAAAACCCAACATATACATATATATACATATAAAAACATATATATATTGAATATATATATTTATACAATACCCTAGTTGCTATGCGTGTTTTCATTGGTTGTTGGCCATGATCTATTAGAGGACAGACACATGGTCACGTCAGATCACGTCAGCTGACTTGCCTTTTTCCTTCTTCATGCCCCAAAATCCGGCACGAGTTTCGACAAAGACCTTTTAAATTTTTATTGTATAAAACAAATAGATTCCATTTTTTTGTTGTCTGTTCAGTTATAGATGCACAGAGGACGTCACAACGTGGTAAGAACATCAGTGACCCACTCGACTGCGTCTCGTGGGCCACTTTTTTGTTCTTACCACGTTGTGACGTCATCTGTGCATCTATAACTGAACAGACAACGGCAAAATGGAATCTATTTGTTAAATATATAATTTATTGGAAACTATCTAATATATATATACAGGTTGTCATTACAATGTGTTTCATGCTTTAAGCCGATTTTCCACTGGCGAATTTTGTCGCGCGAAGCGACATTTCTATTGTCAAAATTGAATAGATTGGAATATATTTCTAATTAGGTCCACTCGAGAGCTCATAAGACAAAAGAAAAAGGCCGCTTCGCGCGACAAAACTCGCCAGTGGAAAACCAACTTTACGGAATCATCAGAAGACTAACAGACTAACGATGTGTCACTGAATTTAAATTTAAATTTAAATATGCATGTCTGCGGCGGAAGTGTTAAATAATAATAATAATAATAAATGTCTGGTGGTATTTCCTTGAAGTTACACAATAAGTGCTTGTTGACATGGCGACAACTTGATAAAAGTTCATTTCTTTTTATTGAGTAAAGGGAAATTCTGAAATATAATATGAAATTTCTCAGTAAGGCAGAGTTCGAATCTTTTTTGTCGTTAGTCTTAGACAGAGCGCCCGTCTTTAAAAACGGATAAAAAAGATGCGAACTCTGCCTTACTGAGAAATTTCATATTATATTTCAGAAATTCCCTTCTCAAATCATTAATAATTCATGAACCGAAAACAAAGGAAATCAGTACCGAGACGGAGGTTTTGATATCGGAGGAAGAAATTTCATAAATTAAGCCAACTTTCGCCTCGATTTTCTCTTAAAATACTGATTTGTTTGAGAAGCAATATCATACACTCGGAAGAGTGTTTCATCAGGATTCCAAACACCGAGGTGTTTGGAAATCCTGATGAAACACTCTGTATGATATATCACTTCACTCAATAAAAGAAATGAACTTTTATCAAGTTGTCGCCATGTCAACAAGCACTTATTGTGTAACTTCAAGGAAATACCACCAGACATTTAACACTTCCGCCGCAGACACGATATTCAAATTTAAATTTAAATTCAGTGATACATCGACAAACATCGTTAGTCCGTTAGTCATCTGATGATTGCGTTAAGCACGCTGTGGCCTGAGCACGCTGTGAAACACAGTGTATTAATGACGACCTGTATATATATTTGATAGTTTAAAATAAATTGTATATTAAGCTCTACATCTCTGTATCGAGCACTCTACACGTTTCTCTCTGACGAAGGGCCTTCGCTCGAAACGTTAGACTACTACGTTCTCTGTTTCGACCGCTTACTATATTTTGAATTTCGATTGTTTCAACACTGCCTACGCAACGCCCTATACTTCTTCAATTCTGGACGATGACAATGACAACATTGTTTTTTTAATATAGATGCCACAGTTGCTACTATACCGGTTATACCGCTGACAAAATTAGCCAAATGCGGGCTCAAGGGGCCTCACGGTATGGCATCAGAGGAGGTACGAAGCTCTTCCCACAATGCATTGCGCTTGAACCATATTATCAATTTCGCACCGGAAATGCTTCACTTCATTACGAACTTTCGAGGAGCGAACGTGATTTGAAAAAGTGCTGCGACGTTTGTGGTGCTTAGAACACTTTGGTTTAGGACTCACATGAAGTTATTTATATTTATTTTGTAACCTAGCAGTACTTCGACGTTTATTATTTCGCCTGATTTGCCGCTATTCACGAATTTACATCTGATTTTCTGATCAAGGTGACTGCTCGTCGCTCGAGGATCAGATATTATCAACATACAACATTGCTGTCTCATCATGTCTCTGAATAGTAATGCGTTTCTAATATTTTGACACTTCAATACTTTTTTATTGCTTTGTTTATGCACTCGAGTATAACCGTCTTGATCTTAGATTTTGACTTGATCTAAATCATAGGGTATATTTGATATTTTTGTTCAATACTTTTGCTCATTTTGAAATTAGTTCATTATGTTGTCATTGACGACTACTAGCTTTACCTCAAGTTAATAAGTCTATCTAATTAAGAACTTTTTCAAGAAACAACTGTTGGTATGTTCGTGCATACAGTTTCTTACCTTTAAAAACAAGTGGGTCAGGAAAACATGTCTGATTGTTTATACAGAAAATCAAGATACTGTACATGTATGGACTTTATTAATTCTGTCCCAGGGAAGAAATGATAATATAATCCAGTGGACCAACACATTTTAATTCAGTTCAAGACCCACTTTCTTCCCACATAATTAACTTTACTTTCCTCCTAAAATTTAGTTCCCCAAAAGCCATGTTATATTATTCAGTCTTTCAAAAGCATATATCAGTCAGTGACACAGGCTAGTAGCAGTCAGTGACACAGGCTAGTAGTAGTCAGTGTCACATACAGTAAGCATAAAATTAGAGGAAAGGGGCTTAACCCTTTCTTTCCTAGAGGTTCCAACTTGATGAGTAAAATCATCTGGCATTAGAGTAAAATAATGAAGGGGCATTTTGGGTGGCATAGGAGGGAAAGGAGTTGAATCATTTTCATCAAAAATCCCCTTCTGATAATTTCTTGCAAAAAGCTACCACACCCAATAGTGATACAATTCTCCTCACAATAATTATATCACCAATGCATTTTGTTACATAGACTTCTAGCTTTAATATCTTTGTAATATTAATCAAAGAGTACTACACAGCTTTAAAATGTATTTTAAAGTAATGTAAAAGATCCCAAAATAAAACTCAAGTGACCGAGGCAATTCTGGTGTGCAACTTTAATATCCACTTTCCCCTGCTCTTTAATTTGTGAAACCTGCATGTGGTTGGGACCTGGTATGCAATGTTTTTCATGAAGAAGGTTTCCAGAAAACTTTCTGTAGGAACAAAAATTGAGCATGAACCTGTAAACATGAAATAAGGACCATTACTCAGTAAATCTCTGTATTTCACAACAACAAATGGTGTGTCACTCATGGGGGTAATGTGGAGTGAAAATTCATGCACAAGACAACTTGCTGTCACAGGATGAACTTAAGAACAATTACAACTCCTATAGCGATCTATGGACAGCATGCACACATAATTTGTTGAATGAAGAAATAGCTAGATAGCCAAAGTACAAAATTTGGCACCACATAATATTGAATTAAAACAACAGGATTTTCTTATTCTTATATATAAAATAAATACACCATCAGTACAAGTAAAACTCCAAGTTTAATACAATAGAGCTAAATTATGAAATGGGCTTTCAAATGAGCTACGGAATCAAAGAAAACAAAGCGCGAAATCAAAACAAACGCTCATCTCGACAACTGGCGGTTCTTGGCGCGCTCCGCGGAGACGAAGCTCGAGACCACATTTTGACAATGGCGGGCAAAAATCGAGGAGAAGCAAAATTTCAAAGAGCTCTCCTCATTCCAATTCTGGAGCAACAAGAGAAATTTTGGTACCAAAAGAAAGCGAATTATTTCATGTTTAAACAAGGCGAATTTTTTTCGAGTTGTGTCAAATATTAAGATAAATACGTTTGAATTGTTTGAGGTAACTAAACGCGTCATAATCAGCGACTGGAAATAGTGCTTGTGAAGAAACCAATATTACGTTACAAATATACTCCAAGAGAGTGTCAAATGACAATAATGGCAGAGTAAAAGACTTCAAATATTATCTACACAAATTTCACGTTCAAAAGGTCACTTTTTCTAGTAAATGTAACGTAGCTTATGCGCTTACGATTTTCAGAAAATTTAAAATTTAGGTGATTTTCAACATTAAACAGTTCTTTAGTTCCTGGAGCAACAAGGAATGTTTTTGTATCCACAGAAAGATAATTTCCTGCTTGTTATAATAAGCTAATCAGGGTTCTTGTTGCTTCTATATAACGTCAAATATGTACATATAATCACTCGCCACTTTTCGGCCAAGTTCAGTGACCCGTAAAAGCTTAAAACATAACATTGGTTATTGAGCCGAAACCAGTACGCTACGACAAAACAAACCAGAGAAACATATTTTAGAATATCTTATTAATATCATATAAAGATCTTACCTTTTGAAACGCAGTTTTTCAATCGAAACAGCGCCAACGAAAATGTCTATAATTTGATCATCAACTGGCACGCTCCGAGCTAGGGGATGAAAACTAAACGCAATGCATTGTGGGAAGAGCTTCGTACCTCCTCTGGTATGGCATTTAGCAACCTCGTCCCCAGGGCCATTTGTAGGGGCTGGGCCAAGATGGCGGCCAAAAACAAAATGGCGGGAACAAATAGCCCTGGTACAGGCTGAGCTATCACCACATCTGATTGGTCGAGATAACATTGGATGTTTTAGGTATTCTGATTGGTGGAAACAAGGAGGGCGGCAGGCTAACTCGCGGGCATTTGTTTTTAGGGCTCAAATATATTAAATAAGTGTTTATACCAGAATTGCCGGCTGTTAACTGAAAAGCAACTTCAAAATGAATGAAAATGTGAGGAAAACTGGCGAAACACCCGTAAAAATGTCGGAAGAATATGCAATGGTGAGTCGTGTCGTCTCTGTGCCCTGCCTGCCATACAACGAAGTCCATGAGACGGCAATTCAGTGTGTTTTCTAAATCGGGAGAAAGACTTTGTGAAGAAAGTCAAAAAGTATTTTGGCTGCGAAAGGAAAGTACACCACAGGGCAGAATTTACGTGTTTGGCCATTGAGAAGCAGGCTTTTTTCAAAGAAGAATTCTCGACTAAACGAAGCCTAAATGTTTTTTCAAAACGCTGAATTGAATCCACCGAAAACTCACGAAAACAAGGCGGCCCGGCCAGACAACGGCAATCCAGTTTCTTGCGAATTTGGTACAACGGTGAAGCAAATGATAAATAATAAGCATTTTACAGATATTTATTAAAAGTGTATTTATTTTAATAATTCGACAATGTATTTGGAAATGAATGTTTTGATTGTTTTCAGTTTGGGTCAGTCAAGCTGAACTAAATATTCAGAAAAAATTGAGCCTGACTAGGCGCGATAAACTTAGTGAAGCCTGGGTCCGAGTCAAAAATGCGCCATGAGATGGCGCATTTTTCGCAGCCTGTACCAGGGCAACCTCGTACCCAGGGCCATTTGTAGGGAACTGGGCCAAGATGGCGGGAACAAATGGCCCTGGTGGAGGCCAGGCTATCTCAGCCTCTGATTGGTCAAGAGCTTATGGCGTAAATCAGACGGTTTGATTTTGTATTTTTTTTTTTAAATTGTATTTTGACCTGGTCGGTTGTTCCTGCACACGGCACGGGAAATTATATTTTAAACCATGCAATAATTAGGTGTAATTAGGTATGATTACTGTGAAAAGAACTGAGTTCTGGTTAATAAAATGCGCAATATACTGCGCATTTTGAGCTAGCCTCCACCAGGGCCATTTGTTCCCGCCATTTTGTTTTTGGCCGCCATCTTGGCCCAGCCCCTACAAATGACCCTGGGGACGAGGTTGGTACCAGGGCTATTTGTTCCCGCCATTTTGTTTTTGGCCGCCATCTTGGCCCAGCCCCTACAAATGGCCCTGGGGACGAGGTTGGGCATTTAGTGCTTACCTTTAATCTTGACCGTGCCAAACGGTTGGGTCCTGGGTCCGGCAATGTTTCCTTGACAACCACAAATGCTATCTTCAAAAGAAACATGGCGGACTAATGTTGAAAATCAAATTTTTGACTGGCGGAGAACCACTTGGATTTGCAGTTCTCGCTCTGTGTAACTAGTCCAACAGAATGCCAGAAGAGGCATTAAACAGGGATTCTGTTGAAGGTGGCAGTAATTCAGCCACGCCAAAAGATATATTACCCCTATTTTTTACAAGTAAAACGCAGCAAATCTTTGGATGCCGTGCCGATGAAGACGTGACTGCTGAAAACCCGTATAAAATTGTTCAAAAGGCAGCTATTTTACAAGATTTTAAAGACAGAGCAGCGATTTCTGATTTTCACCCAGCGAAAAAGATTGTTTTGGTTTGTATATATTTTTACTTAATAATAGTTAAATGTGTACCAGGGTGGATTCCATGTTTTAATATTGTCACGCCGGAGATACGCCAAACCTTTTGCAATAATACGCCAAGGTCATTTGTTGAACATTTTTCTTCATCGCTTTTGACGCCGAAAATGCCCAAAAAGAAATGGTGGAAAGAAAATTCGCTGTTTGTGAGTTTGATATATTTATAGCTGTGGGCCATAAACGTCGAACTTTTTACTATAACTTATTACTTGGTATAAATTAGCAGCTGAGTAGTCTGTGATAATTTTGGTCAAGACATTGAGTTCGACTAATGGTTATTGATTCGTCATAAAACTTCTGAGGTTTGACAGAGAACGAGCTAGGTTACACCAATACGCCGACGATGACTGGAGTTTTACGCTGGATATCTCCAGCAGATTCTACATGGAATCCACCCTGGAATGTGCATTATTCAATGTTTAAGTGAAAAGTTATATCATTGTCATAATTGTCATGTTGCAACTGCAACAGGTTTGTTCCCCCTTGGCCATACTGGAAAGTTCGTTTTCCATACACTCATTTTACACCAGCAATTTTGTGTCCAAAATACTGTGCCACCGTGGCGTGCTCAGGAGGTGTAATACGTGTACACCATCACATCAACCACAATACCTCCTAAAATACCTTACTGACAAGCTAAAATTTAGTAAATACACCACGCTAACTGAATTAGTGAAATTTGTTGACTTTATGCCACGCCAAAGCAAGTACGCTAAATTTTATCAAAGAAATACACCAAAATTTGGTGTAAGCTCCGTTGCACCACACGAAAGATATTTGGCGCAACATACAAACTTTCCAGTATGGCCCCTTGGGAACAGAAGAAATTTCCGTAACAGAAGTTTCTTGCAACAAAAATCATGGCTAATAATAAATCGTGATAGAAGGCAGAACAAGCATGCTGTACTTTCATACAATTACGCTACGGGTTGAATTTGCACAGATTGCAACAATCACACTCAACTGAAACTATTTAAAAACAGCATGAACTAAAAACAGAAGATGTGGTCATCTGGGCATCAATTTCAATTATTTCAAAAGTTCATTTGCAATTTATTTTTATATGCAATTTATTAAATATACGGAGAGTTTCTCCACTTTATAAATTTGCAGAAAAATGTAGAAATAACTGAGTTGCAATTACTGGTATTGGAAAACTTTCAGAATGCTAAAAAGCACTCACCACTCACATTTTATATTTCTTGACCCTTTCTCTCCCAAATATGGAATTTTCCATACTTAAATATTATTTTACTCTGTCTAACACAGGGTTCGAAATAGCAGCCAGCTGCCAGCGATAGTCGCCAGTTTTAGGACCTTGCCGGCGATTATTTGGGCCTATGTCCAGAACATCACTTTGCTGCTTGGGAAACAGCCAGCAAAAATTTTGACCTACAAAAAACAGCCTAGAAAATTTGGCATATTTTCTGAACGTTATTTTGAACCCTGCTAACACCAGATGATTTTACTCGTCAATGAGAGAGCTCCCAGAAAGTTAGGAGTGAAAGGGTTGACCTATCTCTTTAACCCTTTCACTCCCAAATACGAAATGTTCTGTACTTTATTTTACTCTGTCTAATCAGGCATTCTGGAATTCTGCGGGCAAAAATAGAAAATTCCGCGGTATTTTTTAGGTCAATTCCACGGCCAAAATGAGACATTCCGCGGTCAAAATGAGAAATTCCGCGGCCAAAATATGAAATTCCGTGGGAAAAAATTATACGTTTCTAGGATAAATATCAATTTCTACAGGTGTAATTAGTAAACAGTAATTGTATGGCATTTAAATTCAGATAGTAAGAAATTTAACAATTAGAAAGAGGAATAAAAGTTCTGTTTCATATAAAATCTGACATATTTATAGAGTCCCAACATAACACCAAAATATTTCTCTAAAAAATCATAATTCATCGTTATCATATAATTAAATGTTTTCATCAAAACCTTTGCTATGCTATGTAAACCTTTGCTATGCTATGTACTATTACTAATGTCAATAGTTATTAAACTAAAACCATTTCATTATTACGAGGAAAAGTGGTAGTGGCCCCTTTTGTCTATAATTGGGCATGCCAAAGTTTCAACAACATCACCGTTGGAAATCCAGCTTTCATCATCTATATCTGGCCAGAGAAAATAACATGTGTTACTACCAGAGGCTTTTATCTCTCTCATGAAACGTACTTCAATGTCTTCTTGCTCTGGCCCTTTAGTATAACCCCACAAAACATCTTTGGGTCTTGGGCTCTTGGTGCTGTTAACTTTACACGGACATACATTCCACTTGTTAGGTTGCGAGGTGTGATGTCTCCTGTTCCCTCTTTGCTGGTACTTACTCCACAAGAAATTTCCTTTGTACTGGAAATTGTCTCAATAATTTTTCCTTTCCTGCTAACTTTCTTTTGCCTTTGGGTTGTGCTTTCATTTACTAGACTCTTTGACTTTCTCTTGTTCCTACTTGGCTGTTTTTCCTTTTCCTTAGCAATAGCACCTCTGCAAGCCGTACAAATATGAAGTACATCATTGGATGTTTCCTCGATAGAGCAACATGCTGGAAACATGCAAACAATTATTTTACATTCGCTGCACTTGTGTCCATATGACACTTCTCTCTGACAAAGGTAACAACATTTTGAATCATGGACAGACTTCTGTTTTATTGCCTCTTTGATTGAAATGTGTCTCGGGGTTGTGATTTTGGATCTAGGAGGACTATTATGGATAGTAACTTTCTCTTGGCTTCTGTTTTCTTGGTTGGTAAGTGGTTGACTGCATAACTTTGTTTTTCGTACATCAAGTGCTCCTCTGATTGATGTCTGTTGCGGAGTTGTATTACTGGTACTTGGAGAAGAGTGAAGAACCTCAGATTTCTCCTGACATCTTCCTTCTTCATCTTGATCTTGTTTGGTAACACTAATAGGTTGTGGGCATGGTTTTGGTAACTTTGTGCTCAGGTGACGTGAAGACTTCTTTGTAACTTCATGTACTGGTTTAGGTGTCGTACTTTCCTCTCTGATGGAATTTTTCACTCTTAAATTCCAGTTAAGAAAATGTATTGCCTTGGGCGTTTGTTCATTTAAATTCCTTCTCTTTGAATCAAGAATAGAATTATATGAACTAAATGATCTTTCAACATCATATGATCCCAATGTTCCAGTGCAATAGCAAGAGGCAAACTTGTAAAGTTCTGGAAGTTCATTGGCATTGGACTTCCAAAATAGCTTCAGGTCTACCTTACCATGTTCACTTTCTGACACAGCATCAGGTCCTAGAATATTAACATATTTCTGCCATTCTTCATTGGTGACGGTGTCTTTAAATCCAGGGATATTGCTGTATGAACTGTGAAGTTTTGATGAGGAGACAATGTTACGTGTTTCAAGAACTCTAACTTCCTTCAGAAAATCAGACGCTGGTTGTCCTCCATCAACAATGTACTTCCGAAGCTTTGCTTCTGCTTGTTTGAAAGCGCTTTCAAACTGCCACTCCAAAACATCCTGTTCGTCTATCTCTAAGACTAAATCATGGAATGAATCTGGAAGATCATTAAAATCCACATTTGTGTTTGATGAAAGCCATTTGAATCTTTAGTTTTAACAGATGCATCTCATCTTTAAATATTTCATCCAACCTTAACAAAGAATTAGAAGGTTGTCCAGCAAGATCGAGCTCTGATGAGATAAAATCTCCATAGCGCATGAAACGGTCTGCATGATATAAAACTGAATCCAACCAAGCACTCCAGCTTTTTGTTGTTGGGTTTGGGGGCATAGACACAGACTCGTTTTCAGTGGTGATTTTGCGCAAAAAGTTTAAAAATCTGCTTTTTCTGCCACTTGGTACGTAAAACAGGTTTCTGAACAACTTGACGAACTCCGTTACTTCAGGAAAAGTTTTCTTGAAGTCTGAAATAACGAGATTAACAATCTGACTATGGCAATTGATATGCACACAGTTTGAAAAAATCACTGAAAGTGTCGACGAAAATGCCTTCTTCATGTAGGCCACATTATCAGAATTAAATATGAGAACATCATCAAAGGAAATATTATAGTCATTTACGACTTTGATCAATGACTGTCTGAGAAACTGTCACGTTGTTTGTACTTGTCAAAAAGTGCGTATCCAGTAAATATGCACAAGTATTTCCATGAGGGGATAGCTCATCAAAGTCAAGAATAACTGCTAGAACATCCATCACATAACGTCCCTCATCATCACTCAGTTCATCAGTTAATAAAGCAACCTTTTTCCCACTAAGTTTCTGCTTTAATTCTTCTTTCTCCACCAAGTATACATAAAAAAGATATTCATCTCGTAGCTGAGAGGATCCAGGAATAGCACCACCATTTTGTACCCTTGTGGTCAAAAACTCACGTAGACTTGGGTTATCAGATTTTAACAGTGGAATATTTGCTGCAGCACATGCATATATCCACTCGTGGCAAACCTTAATTTTCTCCTCCTTCGCGTTAGTTGTAGCTTTCAATGCTGTTTTGATAGACTTCTGCTTTCCAGTAGAATTTGCTTTGTTATGACCCTTTGATTTTAAGTGGTCATCTACTGTAGATTTTCTTACATGATCAATTACAATATTACACTTTGAACAAAACAGCAGACCGTCGTCAACGTGAAAAGTACCCTTGGGGTATTTGCTTGCTCGCTGTATTGCATTGATATTGACAGCAAGGTGAGATTTGGGCTTCGCCTTTGGACCCTCTGCCAATGTTTTTACAACATATTTATCCATGCCAACATTATTGAACAGCCAAAACTATATCAGTGTCGTATAACATAGCCAAAACTATATCAGTGTCGCATTTTTGTTTTAGTTTCGCGTGAACCGGAAGTATAGTTGCATGAATATTACTAGGAATTTCAAAAAATACTAGGGAAATGTTAAGGCTGTTTTCCACTTGGCGGAATTTTCCGCGCGGAGCGGAATTTTTCTTTGTTTTGTGAGCTCTCAGGCAGACTGAATGTAAAAAGACAAAGAAAAATTTCGCTCCACGCGGAAAATTTCGCCTAGTGGAAAACAGCCCTTAGTGGCAGGATGAAAATCTTTCGAAAAGCTTTTATTTTACAGTAAACGTCCTTTATCAGATTGCACAAATATATTTTTTTGTGAATTTAGGAGAAAAATAAAAAAAATAGTTTAAATTCCGCGCGATTCCGCGATTTAAACAGAATTCCGCGATATTCCGCGATTTTGAGCTGATTCCGCGAAATCGCGGCATCGCGGAATCGCGGCATCGCGGAATTCCAGAATGCCTGTCTAATATACGCCAGACAATTTTACTCGTCAATGAGAGAGCTCCCAGAAAGTTAGGAGTGAAAGGGTTAAATAGTTGCGTTGATGTTTGTTTGCTTATAATGTCACTTTTTGATGGTGTTTGTTGGCTTTTTGTCAGCATTTGATGGTTTATGTCAATTTTTAATGGTTTTTGTTGGCTTTTGATGTTTTTTGTCGGTAATTAGTATGACCGTCATATTGTGCTGCACACGTAAAAAATCTAACAGCTTGTCAATGGTAACTGGTCATGTTGTCCCCAATCGTTTCTATAGCTAGAAGTTGTTTGATCATTGTAAAATTTCAATGTTTTATACACGGCCAGCATTTGGGAAGAATATTATTACCTAATTTAAGGATTTTATTATAAGTGATAGCATGGCATTGAGGCTGATTAGTGATTAAATGTACCCGAAAGCCAAGGAAGGTTTAGTAAACGTCTTTTACTAAACCTCCCGAGGCTTGAGGGACATTTAATCACTAATCAACTGAAATACCATGCTATCACTTTGTAATATTATGGTTTCTGAGGAAGAAGGAGAGTAAAACAAGAACACTTTTTGTAGCAATATATAATATTACAACAAACAACGGGTTCTCTCAAAGACCACACCAATGCAAGCGGCGAAGTAGCGCCAAACCTCTAGGGGGGTCCAGGGGCATGCTCTCCTGGAATTTTGAAATCTAGAGTCTCTGATATGCCATTTCCTGCATTTTGGAGTGAGATTTTACAGAATTCGGAAGAAGTATAAAACTTCATAGAAAACACAAAAGATTACAGATTTCAGATCTTTATATTCAGTGGATCAGGGAGGCTAATTAGCATTCCAAATATTTGGGATGACCCCCCTCTAATATCTTTGAAGATGGAGCTAATAATGCCTTAAAATTTTGCAGGGAGGGAGTCTACCCTAACCATAAACGTCTATAGGCTTCCCTATATGGGGCCCTATATAGACAAGTGAGCTCTATAATATAACTGGAGTGATATATTCTTTGTGGTGGGTGGACAATCGTGCAAGGCATGTAGCATGTAAGGCCTGAAGTACGTATAGTTCCAGTCTTCTACGCAGTCTGATCAAGTCTGATCTGGTCAAAAGACCACGTCAATGACCATCATATATCACGTACTCCAGTTAACAAATAGATTCCATTTTGCCGTTGTTTGTTCAGTTATTCACAACGTGGTAAGAACAAAAAAGTGGCCCACGAGACGCAGTCGAGTGAGTCACTGATGTTCTTACCACGTTGTGACGTCTTCTGTGCATCTATAACTGAACAGACAACAAAAAAAATGGAATCTATTTGTTTTATACAATAAAAATTTAAAAGGTTTTTGTCGAAACTCTTGCCGGATTTTGGGGCATGAAGAAGGGAAAAAAGCAAGTCAGCTGACGTGATCTGACGTAACCATGTGTCTGTCCTCTAATAGATCATGGCCAACAACCAATGAAAACACGCATAGCAACCAGGGTATTGTATAATTATATATAGAGCTTAATTAGGTACCTGTATATACCAAACAGTGAATTAGTAAAAGTAACATGCTGCGTAGGCAGTGTTGAAACAACAATCGAAATATAGTAAGGTTTGACATACCGGTACATGCCGAAACAGAGAACATAGGAGTCTATATAAACGTTTCGAGCGAAGGCCCTTCGTCAGAGAGAAAACGTGAAAATCACGTTTTCTCTCTGATGAAGGGCCTTCGCTCAAAACGTTAGACTCCTACGTTCTCTGTTTCGGCATATCGGTAGTTTCCGATATAGTAATTTGAACATTTTCTATAGGCAACCAACAGGTTTTTACAGGTTTTTATAGATGCCTTTTGCCTATAGGCCGGCCAGTTGCACGATGTTGCACGTGCATCATTTTGGCAGGCCACATGGTATTAAAACATGGCCAATACTAAACAAATTTAACTATTTTTAATAAAGATTAACTACTTAATAACCGAGAGTGAGGTCTTTACGGTAAAATATTAAACCGGTCGAGGTCTTGTTGTATTGATCGAGCGATAGCGAGGTTAATACGCTCAAGACCGAGGTTTAATATTTTACCGTAAAGACCGAACGGTCGAGGTTATTAAGTAGTTTATTATATGGCACTTTTTATTTCAAAATCAATCTTGTATTTCTAATTGGTCTTCGCTTCCTTTAACTTCGTCAAAACACCGAACTAGCGTTATTTTCTTCTGTTTCTTTCTCGTCTGGATACTAGAATTTACTTTTATAATGTTCATCGTCGTCTATTTCATCTATTTTCGCCGTTTTTCGGCAATAAAAGTTTCTTATTAGGATTTTTTGTTTGTTTCCAATTGTAGGGCATTAACAATTTTCATAATGCCCGTGGGCATCACGGAGAAATCTCGCCCCGTCAGCAACCTATCACAGCGCGTGATTTTACCGGAAGTAATCCGTGCCATATAATAAAGAAATATAATTCCTGATGTTAATATCTTCAGAAAATTGTCGAATTTCTTTCATTTACCACATTTGTTATGCATGTAGCCCGCCAAAATTATGCCTGTGGCCCGTCAAAATTATGCCTGTGGTCCGTCAAAATGATGCGTGCCCATGATCGTGTAACTCGCGTATAGGTTGTCTTTAGGAAAATACACTCCTTATCATTTAATTGATTACCGTACTTAGAATTACGTTATAATTACTCAGATGTACCTTGCTCAATATGAGATTCTACTTCAGTTAATCAGTTTAAAACTCAACTTTCTAATCACTAGGACCAGGAAATCTGAGTGTTTGAAATGCTCTTCCTCCTGAAACGTCTAAACCCTGCTGCCACTGACCTTCATCATTTTATCTACTTGTATTTGTCTTTTTTGTTGTAATAAGGATGTTACTTAAATTTGAGCCTAGCTCTGTTGTACTGTCTCACACCTATACTTGTATTATATGGGTGAAAGCAGTGTAATAAATAAAAATCAGTACTGTGTAAATTACATTGTATTTCTGGCATGATATTTTGTATAGGATTATCCAGGCGAAGAATTGTTGGTTGTTTATGATGCAGATTTTAAATATGGGCAAAACTTTTACGTTTGTACAACAGAGGAATGCAAAGGAAAGATCTTACATGTAAGTTGGGTCAAGTTCCCGTTAGATTCAATACTTTTTTACTAGTGAAGAAATATATGACCATGATGAAGGACTAAGGAATTTGGAATGTACAAGTTATATTTGTTTTATTGGAAATCTCATTACTGTAATGATTCAAATAAGCGCCTAGAAAAACACAGTGAAGAGAGGAAGCTTTTTCTAGGGGGGAGGGGCTTTGTTACGAGCGCTGAGTAAAGAGCCTGGGTACGAGGTTGATTTGGAGGTACAGTGTACAACGACGATCACCACAACGACGACTACAGAGACGAAAATCACGACGACGATGACGGCTAGGACGACGACGATGACGGTCAAGACGACGACGATGACGGTCGGGACGACGACGATCAGGACGACGACGATGTCGATCAGGATGACGACCAGGACGGCGACGATGACGGCTAGGACGATGACCAGGACGACGACGATGACAACGACGACGACGATGACGACTAGGACGACGACGACGACGATGACGACTACGATAACGGCTAGGACGACGACGATGACGATCAGGACGACGACGATAACGACTAGGACGATGACGATCAGGACGACAACGATGACGGTCAGGATGACGACCAGGACGGCGACGATGACGGCTAGGACGATGACCAGGACGACTAGGACGACGACGATGACGACTAGGACTAGGAAGACCAGAACGACGACAATTTTACGGAAGAATATATAAGTAATAATCGCAAAGTTTTAAGGTTGAATTATTACAACAGGCAATAGAGTGTGCGGTGGTTAAAGGAGCAAATGCTTTCGAGTTAACCACCGCCACGCGTAATCTCTGGTTCTTCGAGAGCTTATATAACTAACAAAACGTTAAAGTGTCTATGAAGTATGTTGACATTGTTGTTTTAATGAACAGAGCAACATGGTATTGGAGGATTCGCTGAAAATCGCAAACCTACATAACCTCAAACGTCGGGCAGCAGTTAGACGTTAGCGGTTAAACAAAAAGCAACAAACGTCAATCTAAATGTATACTACAGCTATCCAGAAAGCTGATATACAAATTCTCCAGAGGCGGCTGAGAGGCATGTTTTCCGAGGCTCTCATGCAATCGTCGTACGATATATTTCTTCACCAGTAAATTATCATATATATATATATATAATGATATATGGGCCCATGCTTCACGCTATCTGAATGTATTTCACCGATGCTGTCCCACATGCGATTGTCACCGACGATCGCATGTATAAGTAATTGTAGATTGAACTATATATATATATATATATATAACTGTAGATATATATATATATATATATATATATATATATATATATATATATATATATATATATATATATATATATATATATAACTGTAGATATATATATATATTATTTAATGCCGCAAGTATTTGCTTATAATAAAGATAATAACTTTTGTTTCAGTCTGAATTAGCAGTCTCGCCAATAGGGGAAGTGGATGAACTAACAGAAACTGTAGAACAAGATGAAATTGTTGTTAGGAAAGGACCTTCTACTCCAAGACCTTGGGTATCTTTGGGCAGTGAAACTGAAGTAACAGATGAGAACGTTGTTGAAAATAGGGCAAAGGTACTCAGAATAGAAATCATATGTATACATGGCAGAGCTACAATCTTGGACAAAACTGTTGTTACACTTAACAAAAAAATCGCATCAGTCTTGTTAAATGTAGTTTTTTTTTGTTTATCTCCCCTCCCCCCCTTTCAATGTTGATTTCTACACAGAAAATTGAACCAAAAGTGGTTTCTTGCAATTAGGAACAACACTACACAGGGGGGGGGATTTTTCTTGCTAAAGTGGTAAAAAATATCTAATTCAAGTGTGGGTGATTTTTGAGGGCAGTCTAACAACGGTTTTGTCCAAGATTGTCTGAGAGGTATATTGTACAAAATACCATTAAAGAATCGATATTAAAAATTCCTAGTCTATGCAGAGGAAGCCTTTATTAAATGCAATGTTTTAGTCCCAGATGGATGTTCATTGGTTAAATGAGTATTAAATTATCACTATATTCCCATTTGACCAAAACTACTTAAAGGGTGTCGCACGCCCTTATAAAGAGCACCAACGCGATATTCTGCCCTGCGCAATGTGTTTCGCCAAACTTGTTTTGGATTCATGATCATAAGAAAATAAATATAATTGTATATCAACGGATAACAAAGTTACATTGCTTGAATACTTCATTTCATAACGATGAACCACGAAAAAGCACGGTGAACCACGGTGAACCACATAAATGAAAGAGTTGTAGTGTTCTATTTATAGAGCGTGGTTCACTGTGGTTCATCGAACAAATATTACTGAAACTGTCCTTTTTGGTTGATTTTTACTTTCTATAAACTGCGGCGATATTTTTCGTGGCCGGCCACCTTTATTAAACCTCTGTCTTTTCTTACCATTCTCGAACTGTTTCTTGATTCTGTACACAGTGAGACGGGAAACGTTACATTTTCGCGCTATTTGTGCCAATGGCATGTTTGCTTCAGCTGCCAAAAATATATATATAACTACGAATATCGCTACCGGATTCTTTCTTTGAAGACCATCGTGGTGCAGTTAGCTGAGACGAGTTTTAAGTTATTACGTCATATAATTAGTACCACTGAATTGTGACACGTCATTAGTAATTAGCATAATCCCGTGGCCTCGTTCCTCCACCATATTAGCCATTTAGACTCGTCTTGTACAATTAAATTACAATTGGTGGGTCGAAATCATTTAGACAATCTTGGACAAAACGGTTGTTACACTTAACAAAAAAATCGCATCAGTCTTGCTAAACGTAGTGTTTTTTGTTTATCCCCCCCCCCCCCCCCGCCTTCAATGTTGATTTCTACACAGAAAATTGAACCAAAAGTGGTTTCTTTCAATTAGGAACAACATTGCACAGGGGGGGGGATTTTTCTTGCTAAA
Organism: Paragorgia papillata; assembly: GCA_035771165.1. Taxonomy (NCBI): domain Eukaryota; kingdom Metazoa; phylum Cnidaria; class Anthozoa; order Scleralcyonacea; family Coralliidae; genus Paragorgia; species Paragorgia papillata. The sequence continues at coordinate 2,177,480 of JAWNZC010000340.1, read as the reverse complement.
GTGGTAAAAATATCTAATTCAAGTGTGGGTGATTTTTGAGAGCAGTGTAACAACAGGTTTTGTCCAAGATTGTAGGTGTTTGTCTTATTAGCGAGGTGTCTGTCTTAGAAAACGTGACTGTCTTAGGCCCCGTTTACACTAAGCAAAAGTATCCGGATTCACATTGTTTTTCATCCTCATGGGAATAAAAAACAATGTGAATCCAGATACTTTTGCTCTAGTGTAAACGGGCACTTAAACTCCATAAAGCTATATAGGCAGTAAATCAGATGATAGGACTAGAATAAGGGTTTTTGTTGTGGTTACGTTATTTAGAGCCTGTTCACATGAGACCGAGTTATCTCGCGTGGGGTGGGGATAACTCGAGGGCTAGGGTCAAGTTGACCCTGTTTCACATTTTAAAACGCAACTACCGAGTTATCCTTGGCCCCCGAGATAACCCTAGCTTCATGTGAACGCTTCACCCCGAGTTATCCCGGGCAACAGCATAATTACGCATGCGTAATTATACACCTACCCCCCGAAATAACTGGGATGAAAATGTTCACATGGAGGTAGGGTTTAAAACTCTGGCCCTAGGGTAAGGGTTACCCTATCGCTCAGACTGAGTTATCCCTATCCCCCAAGTTATCTCAGTCTCACGTGAACGGTTTACTTTTTTAACATGGAATTGAACTAAGATTGAGATATCTCGGTGGATAGGGATAACCCCGACATAATTCGCCTCATGTGAACAGGCCCTTTTAGAAGATTGTTAAAATCTTGACGGAGTATTTGGAAAAACAGCGGAAAGACTGGGAGGGTCGACTTTAGTCATTCCTTTTAGCAACTAACCGCAAACTTAGATATATCTATGTTACCTAACCTCACCAAAACCCTATAGACCTAACTAAGAATTTTTCACGTCTTTTACGAAGGAAAATAATTTAATGATCACAAAATGTTTTTAAACCATAGATACCAAAACGAACACGAAAAAGCAACCTTTCCATCGACAACTTCAAATACCTCATTTTAGCCGCTCACGTCAATCTTAATGTCTTTAGTTTGAAGCACGCGAACTTCTTAAACGGCTATCTCACGTTTGCCGTTTCTCATGTACACGAATCTTAATCTCTCTAATAATTGATCTCGACGAACGTCTACCAAACGTCCGTTATAGAGGCTGTTTACACGAGGCCGGCCCGAACTCTGGCCGGACTGACTTTAGGTCGGTTGTAATGTTTTTACTGTACAGTAAATCGTTTTCATGAGTCCGACCTGAGATTCAGTTCACGCCGGCCTAATCTCAGGTCGACGCTTGCTAGACCGAACTGAAATTTTGAGGTCGGCTTTCTCTAACTCTCGAACTCTAGGCCGGCTTTTCATGTAAGCAGAATCTATAAGTCTAATCGGACCGATTCGGGCTATGAACAAAGCTTTTTAACCGACGTAATAAGCATACGCGTTCACCTCTCAAACTCAATACGTTGTTTTAAATTAGATTGGTATCGAATATACATAAAATAATGCTTCTCTGGCGATCACGTCCTGGGAATCAATTGACGCGAATCTTGAAGTAACAGCGGAACCAAGTCTATATAATTTCAAAGCCGGAGCATTATGAAGGGGGGGGGGGGGGCATCTGGTCCTGTTAACAAAAACCGAAATGCAAAATTCAGGGGCGGGGCCTCATCTAAACACCCCCTTATTTTAGTCTTTATACATCAAGCTCGCAAACGTACTACAACTTATCTTAATATCATTATCAAAATTCTATATTTTCAGTTGAATCTTCGCATTTCTCGAAAACGAAGTGAATTTGGTGCTCCCGTAAAACTTGGCGATCAAGATGCGAACTCTATGAAAGATGCCGTGATTGAGTGTGTTCCTTATGAAGATGAAAGTTACAGCTTAAAAAGATTTCAAGTAGATATGGGAATTCAGGTAAGCAACGATCGAAATAGAATGCGAAGTTTTCAAACCGGTATCTCAGTGGATAGTCTGTTTTAGGGACTGTTCATATGAGCCGGTTACCGGGCTGATTTTATGTCTCTAAAATCTTATTACGACTATTTGAGTAATGCAAAAAAGCAAAATTGCCTTTGTTTTTCTGTAAGTATAGCACACAGCTATAAGGGTAGTTTAAATCCTCTTTAGTTCTTGTGCTTTTTGATTGAAATGTGAAAAGTACACATTATTGTAAACATTAACACTCATGCAAATTCTAACAAGGGGGGAATACCCCAATAAGACTCTGGCAACCACAATACGAGCCAATGGCGAACTCTAGTAATTAACTAATACCTTGGAGGGTGTACAGTAGGTCGGTCGGAGATGGGTTTGCGCTGGATCTTGTTGGTAAAGCAGCCCCAGACAAGCCTAAACTCGCGAACTAACTAGTTGAACAGTTGCCGAGAATTACCCTCTCCTACAAGAACTACAGTCACACATAAAGTGGAAGTAACTTACCATCAAGGAGGACCAACCCCCAAGCTAACATACTGACTGGAGCCACGCCAACACGAGACAAGGAGCGAAGAAAACGAAGTGGACGACCGCAGGGCCAACGTTGCCACATGACGACCAACATCAGTGCTAGCGACCAAGCACGGGGCAGAACCAAGCGGACACTTGCAGAGGACAACAACTGCAAAGATAGGGACAGCAAGGCAGGAGCCCGTGCCAACGCAGGCCGCCAGTACAAGCAAATACAAGCAAAACAGACTAACCTCAGCGATGCTGAGGAGCACAAATAAATAACAAGGACAGTACCCGGAGAAACCGGGAAACCAGCCAGACGTGCTGGCGTAACGCAACACAAGACAAGCAGACCTGGAGTAGCCAGGGACAGACACACACCCTACGTACGTTATCACCTGGAGTAGCCAGGGACACACACACACCCTACGTACGTTATCACCCGGAGTAGCCAGGGAACAGACTAGATGTACTGGCGCGAAACACAGAAGCGAACCGCGAGGACCCCCCACACGACTGTGCAACAGCAAGGGAGCACAAATACAGACCCCCAACGTCTGTATGGCAAAGTTGCACAGTACGGGCCCACACACGCACTAGCAGCTGGCCAGCAGGCAACAGCTGAACTAGAAGACCCCCCAAACGACTGCATGTGCAACAGCAGGGGAGCACAAATACAGACCCCCAGCGTCTGTACGGCAACGTTGCACAGTACGGACCCACACACGCACTAGCAGCTGGTGAGCAGGCAACAGCTGAACTAGAGGACCCCCCCCCCCCCACACACGACTGTGCAACACCAGGGGAGCACAAATACAGGCCCCCAACGCCTGTACGGCAATGTTACACAGTACAGACCCGCACAAGCACTAGCAGCTGGCAAGCAGGCAACACAGCATGGACCCGCAAGAACAGCACCTGCGGACCAGCGACGACTCACGCCAGGACGCACTGCAAGGCACGCCCACTGCCAGAACTCCGAGCAGCGAGGGGGCCGATAGAGGGAAAGGGGTGGGAGGGAAGCGACCCGTAAGAGAGCTTATACACAACTAAACCCGAGGCTAAGTCAGACAGGCCACAGGCTAGAGGTAACCGGAAATGCCCGATCCCCGGAAGTAAGGTACTGAAATCAACACAAACACTTTGCCTGGTGTTAATTATTTTTATTACATAAATCCATTTAAAAAAAACAAACCAGCCAAATTTAAACCACGAAGGAAGATATCAAGCATTGTGTTCATTCACATGTAAGTCTGTAGCTCGTCAGATATCCTGTTATAAACATTCGCTATAACGCTGGAGGAGGTATATGCAGTCTCGTTATAAATTATTATTATTCATTTATTTTCTTCAATAACTTTTTCAAGCATTTGTTTTTCTTCTTATATTCTATTTGTGCAGGCAATCCAGGAGCTTGAAGAAAAGGGAATCCAATCTGACTGGTAGGTCACATACAAGGCTGAAATTAATAATTATCTTTCTGTGAGCAAAGGAGTTTTATTACCAAATTGATACAACTTATATATAATTGATAAATATTGAGGTTTGTTTTTTCAAAATGGTAATGACGTCTATATGCATGTAGACATACTGTGACACAATGTCCTGTTACAAGAGATGGCGGAGTCCGTTATAAATAGTTTATGTCTTGTCTAGCTGATGGGTTCACGTAAGATACGTTGTTCACATTGTCGACATATTTTTGTCGCAGCTCGAGATTGGACTGAAGTATTCAATCGAATTCCTTTTGGGATAACGTTATGATCTCAGCATCTTTTCAAGAAAGTCAGATTGTTAATTAGTCGCGATCGTTGTACTGAGAGACATTCAAGTTGTTGGAGGTTTTTGTGCGTAGACTCCCCGTAGATTTCTGTTATTACATTAACATTAATATTTTATTACATTAAAGGACATTGGCAATAAAAAGTAAGTTAGTCTAATTTGAAAGAACTCGTAAAATTGTAATAGAAGATCTATTACAACTTTTTTGTATCTCTCCGTTTTTAAGATATTCCAGTTTGTTTAATATGTAAATTAGATGGTCTCTGACGTTAAGAGCAGGGTACAGTATTTTCACACCTAGCAAAATCAGTTATATCTCCAAGTTTGTTTAACGAAATAACTTGAAACTTCATAATCTTGTTGTTGATTTTAATTTGCTTTGATTCATTCAATTGCGGATATGACAAGTTTATATAAAATGTTTATTAGTATTCTTTCTGTCAATCTGTCGTCATTGAGTTTTATTGGTTATAACACCACCGATGGTACTGATTTTCTTAATAAAAATTTTAACTATAAATTTATATTGCCTCTGCCAGGAGATCGTGTTTTTACCTGTTAGTCTGTCTCGAAAAAATCTTAACTTTGTGGAAAAGTTGCCACAGACCAAAGACCAACCCATTACATTTTTTGTTGAATTTGGTTGGGAATTTTATTGGATGAGAATTTCATAAAAATCTGCCCACAAGATTCTTCGCGTAGAAGAAATGAATGAAAAATGCTTTATTTCGCTTTATT
>JAWNZC010000340.1:2090000-2167500 GCA_035771165.1 Paragorgia papillata | reverse complement strand
TTTCCAGTCGCCTGATGATCCCGTTTAGGGTGAAACCTCTGGTAGCGAAGACTTTAAGGTAAAACTATACTTTATACTTTGTATTTTGCTCTATCTATATGGTATTGAGCACTCTCTAACATTTCGTGAACCATAACTCACTTATATATATATATATATATATATATATAAACTATTTCACAGATTTCGTCTCCCTCGCTTTTTCTACACAGGTGTAAAATGGACTCCACGCATGTCGAGATTAGCACCCTGACCGGGCTCTGGGTACGCCCGGGCTCGGGGATTAACTCGATTAAGACAAATGCAAGCTCCACCACAAGTCCAGAGGTCATGTTTGAAACATTCAATACATATTTTACCGAAATTGGCGATAAATTGGCAGACAAATTGTCTGATTCAACCAAAATCTATTCAGATTTTAGAAAATCTGATTTTAGAAAATCAGTTAATGGTACATTTCAGTTATATAAGACAAGTTTCTTTAGCTGAGGTTCTTAACTTACTTAAAAACCTCCCAACAAACAAAGCAACTGGTCTTGACAATATTCCATGTTGCCTTGTAAAATTGGCTTCACCGTTCATTGCTGACTCATTGTGCAGCATTTTCAACATGTCTATTTTCTCTGGAATCTTTCCATCAGAATGGAAAGTTGCCAAAATCATTCCTATTCATAAAGATAATGAAAAGGACGTTCTTAATAATTACAGACCAATTTCCATTTTGTCAACTATTTCAAAAGTGTTGGAAAAGTTGATATACAACCAATTGTATGAATATCGTTCCAAAAATGAGCTATTATCTAAGTGCCAATCTGGTTTCAGACGTTTTCACTCAACTACCACTTCACTTCTGGATGCTACCATGCAACGAATGGTATTCCAACATGGACCAGGGTAATTTTAACTCTGTTGTCTTTGTAGATCTATCAAAAGCTTTAGACACGGTAAACCATTCGATTCTACTCAAAAAAACATTCGTATTATGGGTTGCATGCTGAAACTGTAAAGATTTAACCGAAAGGAAACAACAATGTATTATAAATGGTTATCTCTCGTCGCCTAAAACAATTAAATGCGACGTTCCACAAGGTTCTATACTTGGTCCCTTGCTTTTTCTTATTTATATAAATGATTTGCCTAACTGTTTAAAACACTCAAACCATAGAATGTTTGCCGTTGACACAAACATTATTACCTCCAGTAAATCAATTACTATTAGTAAACTTATTCAGTTTGTCAATACTGACTTGAATAATTTAAATGATTGGCTTTTAGCAAATATTAAATTGAGTTTAAATGTGACAAAAACAGAACAAATGTATATTGCATCTGATAACTCACTAAATAAAATAAGTGACTTGGCAACTATACATCTCGCCAACAAACAAATAGAAAGAGTAAGGAAAAGCAAATCACTTGGAATTACCATTGACGAGAGACTTTATTAGACCACTTGGACAGATCATATAGATATAGTGTCGAAGAAAGTTTCTTCGGCAATTGGTGGACTTAGACAAGTTAGATCCTTTATTAACAAAGAAACTGCGATAACCATTTACAATTCACTTATCCAGCCGCTGTTTGACTATTGTGACATCGTGTGGGATTCTCTTGGAGCGTTACAGGCCATAAGGTTGCAAAAGTTAAATAATCGGGCTGGTCCGAAAAATATGCCAATTAGGTTACGAAGTCAGATCTAGTTCAATAAGAAGCCAACTTGGATGGTCAACTCTTGAGGATAGACGAAGTAAACACAAAATGCATTACTATGCACAAAATTCTTCATGGCAATGCTCCGGCATACTTGAAGCAATATTTTCTCTATGCTAATCATGGAAGGGAATACAACCTTAGAGGTAGTGAAATTCTTATTTTGCCGAAACTAAAAACCGAATATTTAAGAAAAAGCTTCACATTTTCTGGCGCTAAATTATGGAACAGTCTTCCAATCCATTTGAAAAATCTTGAAAGTTACTTTGTCATCTTTCAAGCGAGAATTGACATCCCTCAGTTCCTCTAACTACTAACCTAACTATAATAACTTTATGCTTCCCCCTGGCTATTGAATAAATTATATGAAGGGTGCTGCTTTTTCCGATGCTCGTTTACTGGGCCCACAACAATAACAAAACAGATTCCAGTATGGAGTAATTGGCTATGGACAAGAACCCATAGCCGCTTTAATCAATTATCAATTTGTCAATCAAATATGATATTTACAGTATTCAACAAATTTTTCTGGCCCAGTAAAGGTGAGGGCTACCAAAAACGCCAACATGTTTAACAAAAATTGTCTCAACATCCAGGCAATGCGAGGAGGACACAGGGGAGGAGGTGGGAGGTAAGAACGTCTTGATTCACCGAGAAACTGAAGTGAATGCCCGCGCTTCAAGCACTCACGTGACTTGTGATCTTGGAGGGGGTACTACCAATTGCCTTTCCTTGACCCCCTCCCACAGTGCCCGGATGCTGCCACGTCACAATTACACAAACAATCAGTCAGGGAGGAAACATAAAAATTCTATTCGCGTGCAAATATTTCATATTTGTATATATATATAACATTGTAAATACTGTAGACGTATATTTTCTCTAGTTTAATTAACTTATATTCGGCTCTGTCTGTCTGATTAACTTATATTCGGCTCTGTCTGTCTGTCTGTCTGTCTGTCTGTCTGTCTGTCTGTCTGTCTGTCTGTCTGTCTGTCTGTCTGTCTGTCTGTCTGTCTGTCTGTCTGTCTGTCTGTCTGTTACCAGAATATCTCCAAAACGATTTATCCGTGTAACTTTGTGGAAGAGTTAGCTATTGACCAAAGACCAACCCGTTAAATTTTGGTTGAATTTGGTTGAAAATTAGATGAGAATTTTAGATAAATCTTTGTATAGAATAAATTACTGAACACATGGTCAGTGGTCAGAGTGCCGATGCATTGACTTGAAGACGTTTGGTTTGACTCCCGGTGGGGAAAGTCATATTTTTCACCATATTATTATAAACAAGCATTTACGCGTAGTGATTTTTAATAAAGTCGTCTGGTAACCATGTATGCGTTATTTAAATTTTAGATTTGAACTTGCGTTACAACAGAATGAAATTATGGATGTATTTTATGACGATTACTTTTCGTTAGCAGATGAAGATAGCACGTTTGGTTCGAAATCAGATAATTACCTTAAGGTAGGTGAACTCTGAAAGAAACGTCATTTTCAAAAAAAACACCCACCATTTGATAACACTAACGACAACAACTGCACTGATCTCTATATATAACTGGACTGCGAGTACTTCCCAAAAATTGTCCCCGCAAAATTCTTTCAAAATGGCAGAATTTATGGGTTCTGGTGTTCATAGTAGCGTCTGCTGACCACGTTTTATCACTGCATGGACTTTTGGCAATTCGTAAATTTTGTTTGAACATTTTTTACATTTCAACGTGTTCTTGTCTTTTTTAACTGTTTGTAGTTGGATTAAAATTAAGCAAAGTGAGTAACAATGTTATAAGAGATAAATAACCTTTTAGTTTTTAATTTGGACTCATTTGTTGTCAAATAGAGTTGTGATCTGTTTTGTTTTTTTCATTACGGCTCTTGTGCATGGGACCACGCAGACCATGCCGTTATATAGAGGTCAGTGAGCGACTGACATTAACTTATATTTTATATCGCTTGTACGCGACTAATTACATTAAGTGAAATAAAAGTAGCGTGCTGCGTAGGCAGTGTTGAAACAACAATCGAAATGTAGTAAGGTTAGATATACTGCCGAAACAGAGAACGTATAGGTGTCTAACGTTTCGAGCAAAGGCCTTTCGTCAGAGAGAAACTCCGCTACATGTATTTTGGGACCTAAATTTAATTATGTTATTCAGCATAATTTTACTGCACCTCTTCCAACATTATTTACTGTATTTCTTGCAATAAATGTTGCATGCTTTACATCGGTGAAACTGGCAGACGTTTATCTGACAGGTTTGCTGAACATCTTCGTTCCGTGAGGAACAATGATGTTGACAAGCCTGTCACCCGACATTTTAATAGTGCCAACCATTGTATTTCGGACATGAAAGTTTGTGCCATCTCACCCATTTCTGGTGGTAATGACAGCCACAAAAGACAAGAAAGCGTCTCATTTTCAAAATTGGAACCATTCATCCTCACAGACTCAACGAACATTTTTCTTTTATTTAACACTTCCGAAGACGCTGTTTTTGTTTATCAAGGGCGGACGTATTTAAACAGTATTTTCACTTTATTTATCTATTTCCCCTTTTATTTAACACTTCTGAAGATGCTGTTTTTGTTGAGCAAGGGCGGACATAGACAGTGTTTTCACTTAATTAATTTATCTATTGAAAGCGTAAAAAGGATGAGCGAGCTGAAAGCGTAGCTGAAGCTGGCTGCAATATATTCAATAATGCCGTTTCTCATGGTCTTTTTAAACTCATAAGACACGGCTAGCCAAAAGCTGTCCTGTGTCCTGTGATTGGTCAATTTCGCAGCTTAGACCTAACAAGATGGAGGTTGATTTGGGCACCTGCAGTCCGGTTTTATTTTTATATAGAGAGAGAGGTCAGTGGTCTTGCGGCCAGTTCAAAAATGACCGAGGTCAGATGTTTTCCCATATACAGACCGAGTAAACGAGGCTAATAAATTGCGTTTATATAAATGTTTCAAGTTTTTTTATGCTTACAGTAGTGTATCAGAATTAGAGTGAAAACCTTAGAAATTCAGCAAAATCAACATCCCGAATTACAGCCTTCTGCATGGATACGGAGAAAAAGACGGACCGTGGTCTGGATACGCATTTTGCCAATTAGAACTCATGCAGGATATTACAAAGCCATATAATAAATACATTCAACTAAATCGGAATTGGTTGTGAAAATATATCAGTAAGGTATTCCACAGCTAGAATCAAACTTACGATCCTGCGATGTTGGTGCACTGTTTCGATTGCTGAGCTACGTGCATGGAGACCATTCCCCCAGAAATTAGTTGGCGAGTTCTATCTTAGTGGTGGTAATGCCAGTGAAGAATTGTGTTTTCAAGCAGGATTAGAACCCACAAGATTCCTCCTTATCGCCGGTGAGACGCTCTAACCATTGACCTATACTGAAACTCACATGGTTGGAAGGTAGTTTGATGTTGCATGATGAGATCTATACTGCTATGTACAAGTATGATGATATATGTTAATGTTGTAATGCAAGTTTTTGAGAGCTCGATGGTTGGAGCGTTTCATCAGCGATCAGAAGGTTGCGGAATGTGGGTTGGAATCCATTCTCATAGAATAAATGTTGGGCGTTTGGGTTATAGCCAATTTGTCTTCCTTCTGCTTTAGGAATATCAATCATTTACCGATTTGTTGTACAGTAAGGAGAAGATTATAACTAACACTGAATGGCATCCTACAGCTAAAGGTATTGCACATGTTATGCATGTTGTGTATACTCTATATTGAACGACTGAGATTTATAATTATGCGTTTACTCGGTCAATTACGCCTCTTTTTCTTGTACGTCCTATGTATAAGTTTACGGTAAACAATCGGTCTACCATCTGAGTTCTAATGGCCTCAATCAATAGTTAGAGCGGCCGGCTCACTACTCGGAAGGTTGTGGGTTTGAATCTCTCTGGAGCTCAGAGTTTTGTGATTTTAACTATTTACGACAACTTGTACATCAAAAACAAACGAACCTTCAACAACTTCAAGCTGGCTTAAAACACTTTACTAAGTACGTAGAATATTTAACAGTTATACCATGAGCTCGAGTCGTATATGAGCTCATAGCCAACGAGGCGCTTCGCCGAGTTGGCTATTAGTTCGTATACGAGAGAGCGAATGGTATAACTGTTTTATTATATAGCCAAGCATTGTACAAGAGACAAAATTACTGCGAAATGTTTCAAACGACAAACTTCCAGCATAGGCAACTAATACCGCTTCCGCCATGCGTAATGATGCATTCACACAGAGTTTCTCGCTGAGCTGTTCGGCAAACAGCTTTGAAATGTTGCATAAATGTTGCTCGAGAGGCAAAAAATGTGTTAAGCAGATCAAGAAAAAAGATTAAAAGGTACCTTTATGAAGTCAAAAGGTGGGTCAGTTGTTTATATTAGCGTTGCTGTCGTGAAAAAGGTTTTGATTTCATGCAAAAATGAAACTGAAACACCTTCGGCAGTGAAACTAAATTACTTAGTTGGTTGTTTTTGAAAAAGAACATGCTTTTTACTACTCCAAATGCTTATCTAAATAAAAAAGTCTCTTTACTGGTGATCTCCTACGAAATGTGTGTTGTAAGCTTGATTTTAACCGTGAGTTTCTTTGTTTGGCAACAAATTAATATCAACCCGCTAATTTAGTCGTGTTTCTGAAGTAAAAAGACGTAATTTTTAGGTGAATTTTACCATTTGACATGCTAAATTGTGTATTTGTTAATGTATTTTTACACAATGTTTTTTTATACATTGGTTTGAGGGTGTTGATGTTTTTCTGTATAAAAATCCGTCAATTTCAACTCTTTTCAGCAGTTTAAAAAAACATGCCGCCATCTTGTTTTTCCTCTACTAGTATGATATGAGCTGATAGCCTAGTAGTAGGCATGCTAGTAGTAGGCATCCGATAGCATGCTATATAATAATAACTGATACAAGGCGACTTGCAGCCTAACAAGTACTTGTGACACAGGTATAAATATCGTAAACTACTTCGGCTTGCCATATGAGTTTCAGTAGCTCAATGCTTAGAGCGTCTGGCTATAGCATTTGGAAAGCACGTTGTGGGTTCGAGTCCCGTCCTGAGCTCAGAGTTTTCTTAACATTGTTCAGCTTCTACATGCAGCCAGACAGAACTAACAAAACATTACAACTTAAAGATGAAAGACTTCAGTAGTACTTATGACTAAAATAATATTATTATTTCATCTTTTCTAATGCCTCTTCGCGTTTAATATGTTCTTTTTTCATTTCTTAAGAATTATTCACGGATGGGGCTATAATTTTTATAACTAAACTTTATTTTCCATCTATAGTATACCTCTAGCGTTGTCTTTTCTGTTTGATGCCTTTCTCGCTGCCTTCTGTAATATTTCTACTTTCTCTTCTGTCTAGGAATTATCGCAGTTTCTTGTGCAGAGCAAATGTCGTTTGATGAAAGAGTAGATAATGCTTCAAGAATAATCATGACACCTTCTTTAGTTCTGATATGGAGTTTTTCTGATCCAATACATCCACAGGTTATTATTTTCTAATTTATTTCCAACCAAGTCTTGGGTCATAGTAAGAAGGTTTCTGATTGCTTTAGGTCACGTAACCCAAACAAAAAGCCTACCCCTTGTTAGTAGCGAGCATGGGAACGAGTTCATAATTAACAGTGGTCGATTACTTATAGCCAATCGGAAAGCCCGTTCATATACGTTTGAAAAAAGGTTAAAAAAATGCAATTCAAAGACAGTTGCTTCTTTCCCGCGCTTTTCTTTGGTTTGTCTAACTGGACAGGTCACGTCAGCACATGCATGATAAGTCCTTTTTTCTACAGATAATACCTACAGATAATACCTACAGATAATACCTACAGATAATATATACCTACAGATAATAGCATTGTGGGCTCCGCAGAAGCTAACAATCACAGCGGTGATACGACTAAAAGTGCGGATATCGAGAATTATTATACATTTCCAAATCCGTGACTATATATAATTGGTCAGAAAGTCGGTGAGAATTCTCGATAGCTGCACTTTTAGTCGTATTTGCCGCTGTGGTAGTCAGATTCTGAGCTATTATCTGTAGTTTCTGGAAGTATTATCTGTAGGAAAAAGAACTTATCATGCACGTCCTGACGTGAACCTGTCCATGGCTAGGCAAACTGAAGAAAAGCGAGGGAACGAAGCATCTGTCTTTGAATTGCGTTTTTGAACGTTTTTTGGTGCTGAGAGTGATTTATTTACATTTTCAACTAAAAATGTATAATAAAACAATTATTGAATTCAAGAATTATCAAGGTCTCAGGCTACGTTTACACGGTACCGGACGAATTCGAGACCGGTTCCGACTTTTTCTCCCGTGTAAACAGGCGGAACCGTACGAATTCGAGACCGGTTCCGAATTCGTCCGATACTGTGTAAACGGGGTCTCAGACCGCAAGGTCTCAGATAACACAGACTTCAACCTTGATATTTTTTATATCTATCTCATCTGATTATTGTTTAATATAAATATAAAGTGAAACAAGTCAGTACTCAGCCTGACTAACAAACTGACAACTTTACTCATACATATATGATGTTTGATTTAGGGTCAGCCATTGTTTATGGGGTATTGTTATATATTCCGTTTTACTTGAGTTCTAACTTTTAAATTTACTATTACCTAACTGCCAATCGTGCATAGTGTAATTTTACTATTACCTAGCTGCCAATTATGCAACTCAAAATAATATGTAGGCTAAGAACTTACACTGACATAAAACTCATAATTTGCTTACTGGCTTTTACAGATCATGTAATTTTTATCTACAATCCTTTTCGAAAGTCCTTAGGACACCATGGGAAAATCGTCAAAAACGGCAAAGTGTCCCAAAAAATTAAAATTTCCAATAAAAACACAGTTTTTTTAGTTTTCTAACCTTGCCCTTTCAATGGGAAAGGAACAGAGTCTCTGCAGAGTTCTCACCCGCACCGGTACTATACCTGCACGAGAGCTCTTCTTAATTTGCATATTGCCCGACCCTTCTATACTCGACTAACAATCTGTTGCTCATGCATGCGAGAGCGTATTTGTGTGATAAACAAGGAAGTAGTGAATGAACTACTGTTTGAATTTACTGTAACTCAAAGACAAAAGTATAATCACATTATTCTTAGGGAGAAAATGTGCTGCATTTTTAGGTTTTGTTCTTTGGTGTCTTCTTTAATTTTGATTTATCATGTTTATAAAAGACTGATTTTCTTAATTTTTAGCTATTGTTGGAAGCTCCAGATGACATATTTAGTTTTAAGTTTAATCCATCTGAACCAACTATAATAGCTGGAGGGTGTGTTAATGGCCAGGTTGGTTGTCTATACATTCCTAGTAGTTTACATTAATTCCAGTATTTTTTATTGGAGGCTGCGTAGCCTTGTTTTTTCAACAGCTTGCTTTATTTGTATATATAGTTGTTTTATAGTCTACTGATTTACTTTATTTGACGTTAATTTATTATTGAGTCGGTTTTCTTTGTTCTTCCGAGGTCTTTATATCGCATAAAGCCCTTGAATAATAATTAGATACGAAATGAAGAAAAAAACAAGGAAAATCTTTATCCAAGGTGGAAGAAATATACAAAACGTTGTTGGAAAACCTCCTCAATAATAAATTAAGTTAGATAAACGTCTGACTTCGAACGTCGGGATGTATGCGATATATATCGATATGTATGCTTTGACGATATGTATGCTTCTGACGTCGAACGTCGGGATGTATGCTAGATAAAGACCCGAGGACGCGCAGTGTCCGAGGGCTTTATATCGGGATTTATGTATTACTTACTTAACATATGGCTTTATTTTATTGTCAAAGCATTAATAATTGACAGGGGTTGACGTTCGTTAGTGTGGTACTTTTAGCTTAAAAACTAAACTAAACTAACCTTTGCGAGTTTTAGTCCCATCTATAACTCAAATATTAATTTCTAAGTATTAATATCTAACGAAAGCTGGGACAGCTAGAACTAACAAAACTTTAACAATCGATATTGTCGAATTTTTACCGACATTCATCGTGATTTAGAGATTGTTTTCAGTTTTGATCAAATTTTGGGTTGGATGGATTTTAAAGGTATAGTGTCCCTATAGGACACAAACGTGAAAAAATTCATGGACAAATTCAAGTCAACAAAATTGCGGTGAATATCAAACATTTCAAAACTTGGACTGAATAGTTCTCAAGAAAATGCCCAATGATTCACTTCTTTAAAGTTTTAGAAAATTGTTCCTTTTTCCTGCGCACAAATATAATTTTGTCTCGCGCAAAACAATTAATTAAGCGGTAATTTTATATCTGCATGACGCTGTGCCTTTAAGTGAAAAAATTAGAGTAGATATATTTTAGCGATTCAAGTGAGTTGGTTTTAGAATGATTGCATATTTTAACAGCTTCTACCGCTCACGAGGTCCCTATGTATGGTGGTCGGATAGTATTGTTATATTCCCGCGACTTTGGTTGGTATAATTGCATTTTTTTAATATAGGTTGTTCTTTGGGATATTAGCAACTGGAGTGAGCGTTTACATAGTCACCGTCAAGCTGGCAAGAGCAAGAAAAATACAATGACATCATTGGTAAAAAAAATTTTAAATTGTGCTGATTTTTGTTTGGCCTGAGTGCCCCCGTTAATTTCGCGTATTTTCTATATATTTAGTTTACACCGGTTAAGCACTTATTTTCCGCGTTTTTAAATAAGTAGCTTTTATAAAAAGAGACATTAATATTCCAGGACGTATTATTGTTCAAAATAATTATACGATTTTGATATGACATTTTTGACATTGTATACAAGCTTGATTTGACATCTTATGAATTTGATTCCATCTAATATGAATTTGATGTGAGAGGTATCGAGTGTGAAATAAAAATGGTGTAGCCTGTAACAAAGTACAAAGACTAGACAACTACTACAAAGATTTGACAACTACTAGAAAGTATTTAATTTTTGTTTTACATTCTAATTGATTATTTTTCAGCCTGGTTTTGAAGATGATTCCAACACAGATCATACTCCAATCGTCCGTTACTGCGCAGTCTCAGCAATCGAAAACAGTCATAAAACCTCCGTTACTGATCTTCAGTGGATTCCTGATCATATGGAGGTACTATGTCGCTTTGATATCATTCCGTAAAGTTCCGTAAAGACACTCGAGATTTTTATTGTACAAATTGAATATCATTTTTAGTCTATTTCACATGGAAAATCGGAAGAGAAAAGAATGAGCGCGCGACATTTTACGCCTAGTGAAAATGTAACGTACGTCTGATTCGCACTTTTGAAATAAGCTTAGGCCTTCTAGCATAAGCTTGAGCTTTAGGCCTGAAACTCAGTCATCGCAGAAACTGCATCTAATTATAAAAAGAACTCGCAGTGCTTGTTTTCTCGCTATAAGTAATTTTTAGTTAGATGTAAATACTCGCAGCGAGCTTCGAACCATCTTGTGCGATGACTGGAAAACAGGCTTTACCTAAGGCTAAGTCTATGTCTACTACCAAGCCTAAAGCTATGGCTAATACTACTTTAGGTTTAAGGCTAAGCCTAAGTCTACTTTAGCCTAAGGATATGATGGGTAAGCTTGAAGTTAAAGCTGAGCCTACTAGTTTAAGCTGAGCCTACTAGCCTAAGCCTATAGAGAATATAAGCATGCACCAGCATAAAAAGCCAAGTGTATAGTAAAAAGGCGAAACAAGGGAAGATTCTTCTTGTTCTGTTTTCAGATTACCTTATGCATGCTCGAGTTATATTGCAGAAAAGCTAAAGACTAGCCTGGTTAAGCTGTTTTTTCACTAGGCGACTACTTTTCGGGCGAAACGACTTTGTCTTGACGGGAACTAATTTAAGCTCTGGACGGGAACTAATCAGAAATCTATTGAATGCTAACAAAAGAAAGTCGATTCGCACAAAAACAATTGCCTAGTGGAAAGCCGGTTTTAGTTGACTAACTACAGTCTGGTTAGTTGGTACTTTAATGATGTTCGTCCATCGCTCTGCGAAGATGACCATGGCTTCAGGTAGTTGATTGGGTTTTGTGTGTCCGGAAATGACTGATCAGGCCAATCCGGGTACGGAAGTACCTCCCGCACGTTGGGCACATGTGTTCGGTTGCTGCTGTTGAGGGGCTTGCTGTCCTCGTCTTACGGACCTCACGTTTCCTCATAGACTCCGCCAAGCGTGTGACTTCAGCTTCCTTGAACCCTTTATTTGTCTTTGTTTATTTGTTTTATCTGTCCAGGAAGGACGGTCTTGTGCTAGGCTTTCCCACGAGTCTGTGCATATTCCGAGTTTTTTCAGAGACACCTTGAGACTGTCTTTGAACCGTTTCCTCTGACCTCCTGTGGATCGTTTTCCATGACAGTTCACCATATAGGAGTTGTTTTGGGAGTCGTGCATCTGGCATGCGACAGACGTGGCCCACCCAACGAATTTGATACCGCTGCAGAATGGTGTAGATGGATGGGAGGTTTGTCCGTGACAGTACTTCGGTGTCTGGTACTTTATCTTGTCACTCGATGTTCAGCAGTCTGCAGAGGCAGGTCATGTGGAAATGGTAGAGTTTTTTGGCGTGTCTGGCATATACAGCCCATGTCTCACAGGCATACAGCAGGGTGGTGATGACAACTGCCTTGTAAACCTGTAGCTTGGTTGCAAGTCGAATGCCTCTACGCTCCCAGACGTTGGGACGGAGTCTTCCATATGCAGCGCTAGGCTTTGCTATTCTGCTGTTAATCTCGTCGTCTATGTGCACCTGCTCTTGACAAGGTACTGTGGTAAGTGAATTTGTCCACCACTTGGAGGTTTGTTTCGTGCACTTGTATATATGGAGGGTTCAACATACTGCTTTCCTGATGCTGGCTGGTACATTATATACTACGGTCTTCTTGATACTGATGGTTAGTCCGAAGTTGTCACATGCTCGAGAGAACTGCTCCATGCTATTCTGAATTTTGGGTTCCGAGTCGGCATTTAGGGCGCAGTCATCAGCGAAGAGCAGGTCACGGATGATGGTAGTCTTCAGCAAACACCATGTCAACTGTACCTCGACCGGCACGAAAACCGCATTGACTTTCTGGTAGAAGATTATCTTCCAGGTGCAAGATCAGGCGATTGAGGAGCAATCAAGCGAGGATCTTTACAGCAATGATGAGGAGAGATATTCCTCTGTGGTTGTCACAACTCCGCTTGTATAGGTGTACGATGGACCCATCCTTGAATTCCTGTGGTTGTATACCCTTATCCCAGAAGAACGAGAACAGTTCGTGTAGCTTCTGTGTTATTGTGGGTCCGCCAGCCTTGTAGATTTCTGCAGTTGAGATCCTGTTTGTGAGCGAGGTAAAGTTGTGTTTTTCTGAGAGTAGGTCGTGTATTTGGTCGTCGTTCTCGTCGAACCAATCCTGGTGCATGCTTCCTTGTAGTGGGACCGAGGATTTCTAGTGAGGTAGAGTGAACTGTATCCTTGAAGGTTGTCCAATCATCCTCAACATTTGTGTGGCCGAACTGCAGGTCCCTCAGTTTGTTGTTGAGGTCATTGGTAAGGGGGGTTGGTGTTCTCATCTACTTTCAGCTTGGAGACATCAATGCGTTTCAGTGTCTTTTTCCCCTGAGGCCGACGTTTAGCTTGGATGTGAAGGTTCACAAGTCTATGGTCTGTCCACGCATGGCCTTGGTAATCATTGCATCCTGCCTGTTAGCCTTCCTGGTGATGACATAATCAATGAGATGCCAATGTTTGGATCTAGGGTGCGTCCAGGTGGATTTGTTGCGGTTGGATTGACGAAATACCGTGTTGGTGATCAGCGGCAGCTCATGTGTGATACAGGTCCTGAGGAGCAGTAATCCATTGCTGTTACACTTGCCGACGCCGTTTCTACCAATTGCTCCTTCCCAGTTTTGGTGGTCTGCTCCAACTCTGGCATTGAAATCACCAAGAATGACGAGTTTGTCTCCCTTGGGGACGCCTGAAATTAGTGAGTCTAATTCTGGTAGAACTTGTCCTTGACATCATCTGGGTTGGTCATCGTAGGCCGGGGCGTAAGTGCTTATCAGTGTAGCTTGTTGGTTCTTCCCCACGGGTAGTTGCATTGTCATGAGGCGATCATTGATACCTTTGGGTAGGCTGGTCAGACTGCGTATCAGTTTGGTCTTGATGGCAAATCCAACTCCTGATTCTCGGCGCTCATCGACTCTGCGTCCACTCCAGAAGAAAACGTAGCCGCCTTTGTCCTCTGTAACTTGTCCTTCCTCTGTTAGACGAGTTTCTGATAGGGCTGCAATGTCCACATTGTAGCGACCTAACTCCACGTTACTAGTGCCGTCCGTCGTCCGGGTCTGCTTGCTTTGGGGTTGTCTAGGAGGGTCCGCACGTTCCATGTTCAGAGGGTTAGCGAACTCACCCTTTTACATTTTCTTTGATTACGACCGCAAAAACGGGATCCCTGCCTGTCGCGGTAAACTAGCCCGCGTGTGTTGAAGCAAGCAATCTTTAGGGTACCTTTTCTAGCCGTTTCCTCAGGCTACAGAGGTGAGCAGTGCGTTCCTAAAGAAGGCTGCTCAGTCACTCAGGGTGCTGCCGGGTTCCACTGCTGCTTCGGTCAATGGAAGACGACCAATGTCCTGAGCCGCCATGTGCAGGTTCGCGGCTGCAGCTGCCAGTGTATCCACACCTGCTACATTGTCGCTCCCCCATCGCCACAGGACTTGGAGTTGAAGTTTCAACTACTGCTTTGAAGTCATGACTTGCGCATGACTTAGTTTAAAGTGAGGAGAACTTGTGCAGCAGCATCCGCACTCTCTCGTCCAGAGACATCTGGATCCAGTGGCAAGACATAGTCTAGACGGCTGGAGATGCATCCGGATGTATCGAGGAGTTGCCGGAGACTTGCCTAGGTTGGAACAAGAAACCGCCTACGGGACTCCACTCCGATATTTCTGTCAGGGTTGTTTCCCTTAACCTTTCATTATCCCTATATAGTTACCCACAAGGAAGTGGGACTATTTAACTCATAGCTGGGGAAGCACCACTTTATCCACTATTCGTGGACCACCACTATATGGGTTGCCGGCTAAGGCTGCCCTGGTTTTAAATCAGAGTTTCCCTCTCCTAGGTGAACTACCATGCATCCAAGGTTGTCGAGCTTCATGCACCTACCTGAAGCATCCAGTTTTAAGGCGCCGGACACCCGCCTTTTGCCCCTTCTCCTGTCAGTTCCAAACAGTTCTGCCACGGGAAGGCCAGGAGCTGGACTTGGTTCTCAGAGACTATATTTGAGGCATGCCTTTGGGGCATTTCCCAAATGAGAGCGCTCATCCTCTACAGTCACCCCGGCGATAACAACCTTATAACCTGGTACTTTAATAAGCATCTGTAAATTTTCAATTTGCATTTGAAAACAATGAAAAATATTGATACTTCACCTGACAAAAGTGTTGTTGCGGGCAAAACTTGTCAGGTTAACATTACAACTGATTCTATGTTTTTATTGAAAAAAAAACGAAGAAAAATGTAGAAATTTTTACTATTAATAGTACAGGAAACTACAAGAGTTCAAGTCTAATAAAATGCAAAAAAAGTTAATTTCATTCTCTTTTTCATTTCCTGGCCTATATTAAAAACAATTTTTTCACCTAGATCGGAAGAATGGGTGTGGTGGTTGAAAACAGATCAAGCTACTGTCATCAGTTAGTAACATGTGCTGCAGATGGGTAAGTTGTTTTGTTTTTGTATATACTGCATATACTATATATACTGTTTTTGTATATACTGTATATACTGTTTTTGTATATACTGGGATTTAATTTTCGCGATTAGAAATCGCGAAAAAGATATAGAGGATATTACACGGTGGTGCGAAGATATGGATTTTATCTTCGAGTGGTGAAAACAATATTTTACGAATGAGCGTAGCGAATGAGTAAAATATCGTTTTTACCACGAGAAGATAAAATTCATATCTTCAAGCCAGCGTGTAATTTTCTTTTTATTATATAGATTCAATGCAAAAAGAGGTAAAATTCTTAATGACGTCATCGATATCTTCACTAGTGAGGATATGGAATATACGATACTGTATATTCTCTAGTAAAACACTCGCATCTATATAATAATATCGTATATACTACTGTGGAGTACCAAGATGGCCGCCACGTAAACTTTCTATGTTTTCGTAGCACGAAAA
Source organism: Paragorgia papillata (assembly GCA_035771165.1). Classification (NCBI taxonomy): domain Eukaryota; kingdom Metazoa; phylum Cnidaria; class Anthozoa; order Scleralcyonacea; family Coralliidae; genus Paragorgia; species Paragorgia papillata. The sequence continues at coordinate 2,151,583 of JAWNZC010000340.1, read as the reverse complement.
AGACGAAAAAAGCCACATTAAGAAACAAAGAACATTGTAAAAGGTTTAGAAGCTTAGTTTTTGCATTTGTTGATATTATTAAGCAATAAAACGTGTCATTTCGTAGCTTTTTACTCTGCCCATTAATCGATAAACTTGCCTATATCACAAAACTCGTACAAAACAAACGAAATCAGTCAATAACTTCATTTTAAAACTATTTATATACCTTTGGTATAAAAAACCCCAAAACATTAGACTTTAAAAAGCCTTGAATTATGTAGTTGATAATTTCGGACTGTGTTTGCTTGTATTTTTCTTCTGTTCCGTAAACTGTTACTATATACTCTTAAGCCGGCAACGTACGCTGGACGTGGAGTACCAATATGGCCGCCAATGGCTTCCAAATATTCACTGCTGATACCTTCAGGGGTGTTTTAGACTAAATGACGTAGAGCGCCCGTTACATCAAATTAAAGCTTTATTTTACAACTCAGCAAGTTTTACTTTTACCATTTTAATTTACTTCTTTGCAAATTATATGGCCATGTTCCCCCTGCCACAGAGTTCGTAAAAGAAACTAGAAGGGGCATCAGATGTTAAAATATAATTTGTTATATATAAAGTATAATTGAACACTGCCATTTTGGGTCAGTTGGTGGGGGGGAGGGGGGGGGGGGGCATGTATATTGGATCCAGAACCATTTGTACTTAAAGCATGTTTGTCCATTATAGAGTTGTTTAAAAATGTTTCACTCATGTTTTGTGCATTTATAGACTTCGTGGAAATGTTTAATCAGCCGAATTGTAGGCTGATTTTCACTGCAGCTCCTTTAATTTTGGTCCTCCCTCCCTAATTTAACCCAAAATGGTGACCATTTGGTTACCTGCAATTGTCTGGAATTTAGCTACAGTGCACCATTTAATCATCGGATGTTAAAATAATTTGTTATAAAGTTAAGAAATAGAAAACATTTTTCGTGTTTCTATAGAGTTATAGAAGCACGAGTGGAAGTTTGGGAGAACGAGAAATTACAGTGGGAACACGAGCCCGCAAGATGAGTGTTTTCACTTTCCACACTATTTCGAGTTCTTCCAAACTTCCACAAGTGTTTCTATAACTCTATAGGAACACGGAAAAAATGTTTTCTATTTCCTTTATAAAATAACCCGTCAAAAATAGATTAAACGTTAAAATTAATCCAAATAAAAAGCGTAAATTCTCATTACCCTCGATGGATGGCGTATTGGATGGCGTATAATAGTGTTTCCGTACACATTTTAATTAGAATGATGGCGTATTCAGGGATGACGTAATCCATCCATGTTTTCCATATAGTTATAGAAAGATGGCTTTTAACCAATCACCGCTTTTCAAAATGTTCATTTTATAAAGTGCCATTTTTGATCAGTTGGGGGTGGGGCATGTGTAAAGTAGTGATTATTTTTTAATTCAATTCTTGTTTGGGAGTCCTGATTATACGAAGCGCTAAAAACAACAACGTCGAGGTTTTTTTTTTATATTCGATTCTAGTGAAAAGTTATCCAACATCATCCAAGTGCACGGGAATGGCCGTCAACGTAAAAGCTTTTGGAATTATCGAATTCTCCGACACGATTGTGCATGTTGGTGATATATTTGTCTGACCATCTCTGAAAATTTGAGGGAACTCGAAGAAATTCCCATCAAGTTGTAACTCTTTAAAATCTCCTCTTGTTGCAAGGAATACATTTTGAGTAAACGACACTTGAAAGAATATTTTACTTTAAATTTTACTTTTGGTCAAAAACATTATATTGTTATTTCATTTTTGTATGAAAGTTTAGCACGAAACTTTAACGTGGTCCGAAATTATTTTTCAAAACGAAATTCGCCTTTGAAGGTATACGGCAACCTTAAGCTATAGTTAATTACTTACGCTTGTATTCTAAAAGCTTACTCACACTCAATGAGTGGCCCCTCACACTCAGTTGAATGGTTAGAGAGTGAGTGTAGTCTCATACTCAGTGAGGGTGAGTGGAGACTCACTGAGTGTTGAGTTGCACTTATTGAGTGTGAGGGGCCACTCATTGTGAGTGAGCTTTTAGAAGCATAGACACGCAGTGTTTTGGAAATAGCAAGGCGAAAAGATGGCCAACTGCCGAGATCTTTTGAAACGAAATACCGACGTAGTTGGAGCGGAGCCCCTCATCAGAGTATATTCAATTCAATTCAATTTATTGATTGTATACAATTTAAAGGATAACACTATCCCGCAGGTAGCAAAAGCTAATCTAGGCGGGTAGAGGGAAAATAAATAAATATCAGAGTGCTTATTTGATTGAGAACACAAGAACTACATAGACAACGTTTAGAGAAGGTGGTGAACACCCGAGACCACAAGCAGCGAAATACAGCGTATTCCGACGCACAGGATCTCCGGAGCCCACCACCTCCCACAGCGCTTAAATTAGATTACAGATTCCTAATAAAAGAAATTTGTATTTAAATAAATGAGAGATTGTATCAGATGGAATATGAAAGAAAAAAAAGAAAGTTTCCAGAGCAATCGAACTATTTGGTAATCTTATTCATTAATGTCGGCATATCAACATAAGTATCCTCCTCATGCAAAATCCGAAATAGAGTATCTTGCATTTTTTTCTTGAAACAATTCTTAGATAGTTTTCGTATTTCAAGTGGAATACCATTCCACTTTGCTCCCTGTCTTCTTTACGATTTTTCGTGTTCTTCATCGCTTGCCTTCTTTATCGAGCTGGCGACTTCATAAAACAAAGTGTTTGTAGAACTTCCATATATTGTAATTGTTTATTTTATTGCTGATTATTCGTGCCGTGCACCCGGGACGTCTTCAATTCAGCGCTACAAACCTACAGCAATAATTGTCTAGTAATTATGTTGTAGTTCAGAGCTACAATAAGTCTCTTACCATGAAAATGTCTCGGGCCACTCAGCAACAAACGTAAACTGATATTTTGTTTATACAAACCCGAAATCATGTTCTACTGATATTCCTATTTGGACAGACAAATAATTCAGTACGCGTTTTCAGTCTTGGTCCACAATTAACAATGACCAACCATGCATGTAAAGTGACAAAAATCGCCTGGCATTTGCATAAATATCGAAAACAATATTAACCAAGTTACGATAAATACACGTCAGTGATCGCTACCATTATAGCAGAAGGACCTATAAATGCCGCCATTTTAAATCTGAAAATGGTCACATATTTTTGGGCAGCACCCGCAGTCCGGTTATATATAGGTCAGTGGTAACAGACAACAAGGTGATTGGTGGGTTTTGAGGGTACGACGTCAAAGACAATGGAGTACCCATTCTCCTAGAAACGCGGTCATGCTTGAAGAGGACCTAAGAAGGCTTCGCTGATAGATTCTTTGCTTTAACCTCGAAATTCATATTTTTCTTTACCTTTGCTAAGTTAGATGATAACTCTTTCAGACGAAAATATAACTTCAAAAGGTTTAGTTGACCTTTAAATTTTGAACAAAAAGGGGGGCACTTAATAAATATTTCTTTTTAACTAATTAAACATGTTTTTTAACAAAAAAAACAAAGAGAGATAATACATGCACGTACAAGAGCTCTGCAAGCACATGGATATAAAAATTACAAGATGTGACTTAAAAGAAGAGAAATTGGTTTCGCATTTTGATACACCGTATTTTAGTTTTCTAAAAGTGACGACACAAACAACATCAAGTTTGCTGGTGGTTGGTTTTGTATTCTATTGACTGTATTAAACCTTTATTACTCAGCCTGTTATAGCGAGAGTCGGGGGCGCTTATTCAAGGGGACGCTTATTTAAATTTGTTCTTGGAAGGGTTGGCGCTTGGGCGCTTATTCGAGGAAATACGCTAGTTTACATAGTTCACAAACATCAGTTGACAACTTTTTTCATTCTATTTTTCTCTGCATTAAATAGAAACATATTATTTTGGGACACAAGACCTACGAAATCAGCCCACCATAGTCAGCTTACGTCTGCCAGTAAACCAGTTACGGTAGCTAATCCACTCAAACAACTTGACTTAACTTGGAAACCTATTTCTAAGGTAGGTTATGATATGATATGATATGATATGATATGATATGATATGATATGGTATGATGTGATATGATGTAATATGATGTAATGTGATGTAATGTGATATAATGTAATGTAATGTAATGTAATGTAATGTAATGTAATGTAATGTAATGTAATGTAATGTAATGTAATGTAATGTAATGTAATGTAATGTAATGTAATGTAATGTAATATACCATATGAGCGGCCGAGCAGCATGTGCATTTACAATTCATACATCTAATTGTTCAAGTTTATCAACAATCTTTACGATATAAAATAGTAGAGTGCTGCGTAGGCAGTGCATTGGGGAGCAAAGTGAAAAGGTGGTAAACTGTCGAACATTGTAGTAACGAAATACTGATGTTTCGACCGGACGTCTTCATCAGAGTAAAATGTGAACGTAGCTTAAAAAGTTACTGTTAGTAACCACCAAGTGCCAGTCTTGACTGTCTTCGTCAGCCAGGGTGTGAAATCCCATATTTATACTCTCACTACTGATGACGTTATCTATCAACAAAATGCAAGCTTTCGTGGACCTTATTAGTATGCCATGCCTCCAGACAACATCTTTGATGGTACCGCGGGTCCGTGGTGATACACGATTTTCCAATATGTTAGAATGCTGTGTAAAACTTATATCATTTAAATACCACACAAGTCCAAATATCTCAAGAACAAAGTGAGATATAAAAGCGCTGTAAATTGACATTCTATATTATATTCACAGCGATTTACTTTTTAATATATCATTATAACGAAAATTATAACTATTCAGTTCAACTCGAAATTTCTCTGTTCATTGTTCCTGTTGATTTGTTTTTAGATTTCAGTAAGTCATATTACTGGCTCTGGAGAATTTGGACCCACAAAATTTAGTCTGGCAGAAAAACAAGGAGACAGGGCAGCCTGTAAGATAAAATAGTATCTGTTTTTTTGTTTGTTTGTTTGTTTGTTTGTTTGTTTGTTTGTTTGTTTGTTTGTTTGTTTGTTTGTTTGTTTGTTTGTTTGTTTGTAGTTAATTATTTATGTTTTTACAATACGCTGGTTGTTATACGTGTTTTAATTTCATTTAGATATTTATTTTTTTGGTTGTTTATATGCTTTGCTTGCTTGCTTGCTTTCTTGTTTATTTGTTTATTTGTTTATTTGTTTATTGACTCATTGATTTATTGATTTGTTTATTTATTGCTGATTTGTTTGTTTATTCTTTAATGATATGCATGAGCGGCCGTGTTATATCTGATATACAAACTAGAGCCGAAGACTAGAAGTTGTATGTCTCCGATATGGCAACACGCGGGTGCAAATATTGTAAAGTATAGGATGGTGCGGTCATAAGGAAATTTTCTTCTCACTTCACTGGCTGAGATCTTAATTAGAAATCTATTTAATTATAACAATAGAAAAGTCAATTCGCGCGAAAAAGAATTGCCTAACTCGCCTGTTCGCCATATGAACACGAAGTAATCTTCCATATAAAATAACAAGGACGCACGGATCTCACCCAGGTGAAAGTTATAGCCGGGTTCCTTCACACTACGTTTACATGCATGGTACCGTGCGAATTCGGAACCGTACCAATACTTGCACATTCATACACGGAACCGTACAACACTTATGGAACCGTGAAATTATACAAAAGAAGTATACATGCATGTAAACAGGCCTGACCGCGTACGCATCCTACGTGTTTGACAGTAATTTTTTGGCAGTTAAACCAGAGTTGAGAATGATTTGCTGGATATTCATCACCTTGGTTTACAAAATGTATTTTTTGGGTAATTGCCAACGGCCATTTAGCGTAGCTTCTTCCGCAGGCATCTATTAATTGAAGAGAAGTCAGAAGAGAATATGGTGTTTTTGTTGGGTTACTGTGGTGTCAGGGACAGCTCGCGTTACAGCCTAGAATTTCCTACAGGTAATCCCCCGTCCTCCTACGCGCGGCCTCAGCTGGTTCTAGATCTAATTATAGGTGAATACATGGCATTGAGGGCCCTCGGGACTTCCACAAACCCTCTCTCGGCTTTCGGGGTCATTTAATCACTAATAACCCGAAATGTCATGCATTTGCTTTGTAATTACACGGTTACCGAGGAAATAAACAAAAGAATGGATACATGCGCAAAGACAAATTATTATCCAATAACTTTTGGAAGCTAAAACAAGGTTAAATATAGAGATTAATTCAGCAACAATCTTGTCCACAGTCAATATGAGAGACTCTCTTCTGGTGATAGTGTTCACGTTACCCTTTCTTTAGCAGTGTGTTAATATGCTATATATAGCATCGCCCCGATGATTATGCTGCCTCTCACCGCTGTAGTTAAGCCCAGTTGGACGGGGTTAGTACTTGGATGGGTGACCGTCTGGGAATAACCCTGTTCTCGAACTTGAATTTCATGTGAGTAGAGTTTAGTTGGTCTCTCCTGTGCTTCGAGGGTTTTTCGCAGGCTTCTGCGGTTTTCCTCCCTCCGTAAAATCAACACTTAGGTCTTAGCTTATGTCGTGCACTTTAACATGAGCCTCTGGCTCGGATGATTGGACGACCACATCCTGTGCTTACGACGTTAAATAAATCATTACTCATTACTCATTACTCATTATTATGAGGGACGATTTCTCATTAATAGTAATGAGGGACTTTAGTCTAATTGTCCCTCATGAATATACTGGATGAGCCGATGAGGGACGTTTAAAACTAAACGTCTCTCATCCAGTATTAATGAGGGAAATATACGACATTAATCGTCCCTTTTGAAACAAAGTATTTCGAAGTGACCATGCAGTAATTAGCATAGGTAATCGCATGGGGCCGAGGAAAATTAAGGTTTAATTTCACGAGTGTTTTCAAAATTTTACCAATTGTAAGATTTTGAAAACAGTCGTGAAATTAAACCTTAATTTTACGAGAACTCGTCCAGAAAATGTCGAGGTACATGTACCTTATCACGGTCAGTGCTCGGCAACATTCCAATGTTCCTCGGCAACATTCCAATGTTCCTCGCTCTATCGCTGTGCCTGTTGCTTTCTTTTTGAAAACACAGGCAAAAGTTCGTAAATTTTCTAGTGCATTCATTTTCACTAATAGATTACACTCCAATAGTTTAAATTAGTTCAAAGTAAACAAAAAAGCATTTTCAGACCGAAAAGTCTTGCAAATTTGTTGAAAAAAAGTCAGTCCTCTGAGGTTCACTGTTGCTAAGTAACAAAGCGACCAATCACATGCAAGTACTGCTGGCAAGGAACCAATCAAGTGCAAGTAATTTTGCCCTGAATTACAAAAAAATACCTTCTTTATTAGCCAATCATATTCAAGTTATTTTGCCCTATATATTATTATCATAGTAAGTGCATTGAATTAGATTGATCTTAATTTGTTTAGTGAAGCAACCCGATAATGACAAAGATTCTGGAACATTACAGAGAACAATGTCTGTTAGTGGTAAGAAAGATCAAGGGAAGGTCTTGGACAATATACCAACAAAGCTTTTTGTTGGAACAGAGGTAATTGACGTGACGTTAAAGTGTTTATAAATGTATATATACCTAAATAACATTGTTACCAAACGTTTGCGCATGCGTTAATTTGCAAGAGTAAACATTGCAAGAGATGTGAGAAATAGCCGTGGCAACAACAACCAGACAGTGAAGACTACAAGTAAGACTCGACTATTCATTTGTGTTTTAAAAAAAGAGGAATGAAAATTACGAATGGGGCATTTCAGAATATGTAACAGACGTTCGGTGGGTCCGTCAAGCTCAATTACTCAGAAAAGATTTCTGAGACCCCAGACAGGGTTCGAACCTGCAACCTTCTAATGACCGGTTAGACACTCTAACCATTGAGCCACTGCCACGTGCGCTACATGTATACGTACACAGGGCCGTCGAGAGCCAGAACGGGCCCCGGGTCATAATTTGCGCGAGGGCCCCCTCCGATATTTTTACCAAGGGTTTACTGGGCCCCAGCGCTAAGTTTTTGATAATTATTATAATATATGATATATCTTCACAGACTGAATTTTTAGCGGGCCCCATCTGGGCCTGGGCCCCGGGGTAATTACCCCGCCTTCCCCCCCCCCCCCCCCCCCGTCCCCCCCCCCTCTCGACGGTACTGTACGTACAACTTATCATGTCACTTTAACAACAACATCTCATATGCAAACGCTACCACCTAGGAGCACATATGACTATGAAATTGCAACCCTTAGCTCTCCATCTGAGCCTCAGTGGCTCAATGGTTAGAGCGTCTAACCGGTCATTAGAAGGTTGCAGGTTCGAACCAACCCTGTCTGGGGTCTCCGAAATCTTTTCTGAGTAATTGAGCTTGACGAACGTCCACCGAACGTCTGTTACATATTGCACCGGGCTCGCGGGCGTGCCACGTGCGCTACATGTATACGTACAACTTATCATGTCATTTCAGAATATGTTACCATATTGACAAAGAAGCTATGCACAAATTACCTACCTTAACGTTTTGGTGGTATGCTTGGAATTTTAACTTTTGTGTGGGACTCTAGGACCAGTCTAAGTATTTCAGTGATTTCCCGCTCTTTTTTTTAGGTACGAGCTTGGACGTCGCGCAGGCGCAAAACGTTTGGCAGCGGTGTTCACCTAAATACGATATCCTTGATATGCGTTCTAAGTGAATAGGCGAATGAGCTATATATTTATTGTTTTATTGAGGTTGGTTGGTAATGAAGCCGGTTTTCCACTGGCGAATTTTGTCGCGCGAAGCGATCTTTTTCTTTTGCGAGTGGAACTAATTAGGAATCTATTCCAATCTTTTGAATTTTGACAATAGAATGTCGCTAGTGGAAAACCGGTTTAATAATGACATTTGTGTTGTGAGGATGACAAATAAACATTTGTGAGGTTTTCTTCTTTTCGTACGATAATCTTGAAGTGAAAAATCAATGAAAGGAAAATTTAAGAAGCCGCGAATCTAGTAAATTAAGAGTGGAATTCACGCTCAAAACTGACTTTTACCACATTTATAATTATAGGGTGGTCATGTTTCTTAACACCCACATGTACTTAAAACGTTTGCTGACTCTATGAGCTTTACATTAATGCCAAAATAAAGAGATTTTGAGTGGTACGCCAAAACGAAAATGTTGTTTGAACACGAGCAAATTTCCCATTGATTACTGTAAATATGGGAAATTCAACATTTTTAGCAAACCTATTTTTATAATTATGATGTTTTTTTTATTCTTTGATTACTAAACTAAAAACTAAACTATAACTATATTTATACTGGATAACTCTATGAGTTATATCTAAACTGTTATCCCTAGCTAGAGGTCCAGTAAGGGCCATTCCTCATCGGTCCGGAGGAAACCTGCGGTGTTTGGTAGAGTCAAACTGGAAGCACTCTTCTCACATGCAAGATGAAATTTTCAGGAATCGAACCCATGTCGCAGAGGTGAAAGGCACGTGCGCTAACCACTGTGTCAACAATACCCCGTGTTATGTTTCTCAATCCCCAAATATTTATAAAAAGTTTGTTTACTTTAATTTTATACAATAATGCTAAATAAGGAGATTTTGAGTGGTGTGCTAACGAGTTCTAGGGTTTTGAGCGCTTTTCACCGAAAATACGTGACAGTGGTGACACAGAAAAAATTATTCTCTTAATCACTAAGTAACTTTAGTTTATGATAGGAAACTTGACTGGTTTTTACTTTGAACCAGAGTAGCACTATCCACCACGCCTTTTCATGTCGATTTTCTTGCAAAATACAGGTTCGTTTACAGAAGTAACTTCGAACACTCGTAAAGATTTTTTCCTCCGATTTCAAAACACCTGGAATTTTGTTTAAAAATTTCGGCTTTGCCTCGTATTTCTAACTACTCTTGGTGTTCTGAATTCAGAGGAAGAACTTTTACTCGTGTTTGAACTATTACTGCCGTCAATGTGTGAATCTGGTGATATTTCCATTGCAACAGAACATTGTGCTTGCAAATTATGCATGCCTACTTCAAGAGTTCAAGGTCACATTTATTAACATTTTGGAAATACAAACTTTGATACAACAATAAGTAATGCTGAAATCCCCCTAAAATGTTTTGACATTAAACTAATTACTTATCTATCGAATCTATATTAGTAATATCGTATTTAGGTTTGTAGGAACATTGAACATTTTATAAATTCGGAATTTATGCTTATTTTTGGTGTTTGTAAATAGATTATTCGTTCTTTTTTTTTACAATATCTCCCCCGTTACTTACAGAGTGGAGATATCGTGTACTTGGATTGGAAGTTGAGCAAAGATTCTGATAGTGGGAAGATTGTAGGTAAGGTATTGCAATCACAGGTTTTTGGTTGGAAGTTCATTTTTTCTTTTATTGAATGCATTTTTAAACATGTAGTCAAAGGCAGGAATTGATCAGTAGAGGTGGGAGTGCATGGGTAGAGATGGACGTAGAGGTGGAGGTGGAGATGGAGGTTGAGATGGAGATGGAGATGGAGGTTGAGATAGAGGTGGAGTTGGAGGTCGAGTTGGAGATGGACGTAGAGCTGGAGATGAAGGTAGAGGTGGAGATGGAAGTAGCGGTGGAGATAGAGGTGGAGGTAGAGGTGGAGATGGAGGTTGAGATAGAGGTCGAGATGGAGGTCGAGTTGCAGATGAAGGTAGAGGTGGAGATGAAGGTAGAGGTGGAGATGGAAGTAGAGGTGGAGGTAGAGGTGGAGGTAGAGGTGGAGGTAGAGGTGGAGATGAAGGTAGAGGTGGAGATGGAGGTGGAGGTGGAGATGAAGGTAGAGGTGGAGATGGAGGTGGAGGTAGAGGTGGAGGTGGAGATGAAGGTAGAGGCGGAGGTAGAGGTGGAGATGAAGGAAGAGGTGGAGATGGAGGTAGAGGTGGAGGTAGAGGTGGAGGTAGAGGTGGAGATGAAGGAAGAGGTGGAGATAGAGGTAGAGGTGGAGGTAGAGGTGGAGATGAAGGAAGAGGTGGAAATGGAGATGAAGGTAGAGATAGGGGTGGAGGTAAAGATAAAGGTAAAGGTGGAGATTGCAACATCAAAGCCGTTTAGAATCAAGTCCGCAACCCTGCACTTTTACCACAGTGCTATGACCACTGAGATACGGAGGCCGTATACATGTATAACGGTAGTCAGAGCACTAAACTAGAGCTGCAGGGTCGCCGGAAAGCCTTGGTGTTGCATTTCTGCAGTTTGGTTTAAAAATGTATACATTCTTACACAAATTTTTCTTTACCAATTTCTCTTACCACATGTACATACAGTTTGAGTATACCCGGGATTGCTTGCCTTCGTATAAACACCTAAATCTAAAGTATTATATCAGACGAAATAATTTATTTTTGTATACACTTTCAATGATATAGCGAGTAAACCTGAGCTGGTTTTAGCCGCACATGAAGGATTAGTCAATGTGCTTCAAAGATCACCGTTCTTTAAGGACATTGTTTTGTCTATTGGCGGTTGGACGTTTGCAATTTGGAAAGAAGGTATTTCGGTAGGTTTGTTTCTGCTTGTATTTTTGTTTTTTGATTTTTAGTTCGATTTCGAGTTGGCGTTTGACGTTGAGGTTGAGTTTAATTTGATTTGGATTTTGAGTTTCGGGTCAGCGCAACTTCGTCTCTTGCGTCTGGGTACGAGGCTGGTTTGAGGTTGAGTTTAAGGTGGCTCCATACAGTTTCTTGAAAAATGGAAAATACAAGTTTGAGAGTCCAAAACACGTGATTAAACAATTCGAAAAAAGAATAAAACTAAATGTTATGTATAGCTAAACAGTCTGACAATCAAAACCTGCTACCAAATAAATAGCAACAGTTATTGCTATGGCAACAATGACGTTTCAAAATGGCTGCCAATTACCCTTCAAACTAATTTAATTCGGAAAAAACTTTGGTGACCCCCACTTTGTTTAATTTCATTAAAACTTTCCTTGAAGTATGAATAATCAATAGGCCGATTTAAAAAAAATTCTGTACAACGAAATTTTTTAAAAATTAACAAACATGATATTTACGGGAAAAAATTATTCGTCGGTCTGATTACGTCGGTTTCATTACTCATACTTCAAGAAAAGTTATAATGAAAAAAAAATTTGGGGTCACCAAAGTAGTTTGAAGGGTAATTGGCAGCCATTTTGAAACGTCACTGTTTCCATAGCAACAACTGTCGGTATTTATTTGGTAACAGTTTTTGATTGTCAGACTGTTTAATTATGCATAACATTTAGCTTTATTCTTTTTCCGAATTGTTTATGTACGTGTTTTGGAGTCTCAAACTTGTATTTTCCATTTTTCAAGAAACTGTATGGCGCCACCTTAATTTTTACTTTAATTTTGATTTCAAGGTCGAGGTTAATTTTGATTTTTGGTTTGATTTGCTTTAGCTTGAGGTCTGGGTCTGGCTTTGACTGTTTGATTATTTAAATTTTTGACTATTTGGCTGTTTTAATGTTTCGCTGTTTGACCTCTCTCATCCGCACAGGCTCGGAGGAGAAGACGCGCGAGGAATGATGGGAAGAGGGAAAGAAAAGTAGCCTCTGCCAGATAATGTTGTCAATATGGCGCCCAAATTCCGTGATGGACTAGGCACCAAGACTCGGAATTTCAATATATAATCAAATTTAACTTACGGAAAAGTTGGAAATCCATAAATTGTGAACAAAAGACACATTTAAATTGCTGGCAGACAATTCTCATCTCGAGAATGTTAATATTGTTACACAAGGACAGGATTTTCCAGTTTTGAATTATGCAATGTAAACAAACGCTACCCGAGAAGTTTAAATCAAAAGACACTGAAATGTTGTAAACATAGATCTTACCTATGATAAGTTTCACGTATACACGTAGTGCATGTGGTACGTTTGCGAACTTGGTGTAATGTAGAAAGTTAGCGCTGAGAATATTCCAGCGCATGCAGTTCGTCGGCTTTGTTTATCAACGATTCAACGTTCGATATTAAAACGTTTGTCAGTCTGGCAGCGTTTCGAATTTTTTTATTCGTTCCGGGTGATTTCCATAGAAGAATTCAGAACTAATAACGTCCAGAACAACATTCTAGACTTAGATCTTGAAGAAAACATTGTACTTCGTGCAAACTATCGTCGCTATCTCCCATGACCAGAGAACCGCAGATTTGTTTAACTTGACTGAAATCTCTTCGTATTCGGTTCGTTTGCCGACTTCGAATTCGGTGTTAAAAAATCGTTCTCCGGCGTACTTGCACTTATTGCAAAGCATTCTATATCTTCTTCTGCATTATGGTTATCGTAAAGAGAATAAAGAAGTCTAACAGACACGTAAATAACAGCAAGAATCAAATAAATTCATGTAATCGCACTATTTCGTCACGAAAATCGTCATGCTAACCTTTGATACTTAGATCTTGAAGGGAGTGCTGAATTTCTCCCAAATCGTCGGTTTTTTTATGCCACTTACCACAGAACCGCAAATCCTGCCAGAGAACCGCACATTATCTGGCAGAGGCTTCTCGCTCTTTCTCACCTTTTTTTCCACCTTCCCGACGTTCTCCGCGCGCTTTACGATTGCCCGCGCGCCTCTGCGGAGGAGAGAGCTGTTAGACTATACGGGTGTTTTAATGAATGACTGCATGTAGGGCATGTAATGACAGGCTGTTTGCCTGTGTGACTATAATTTTAATGTTTGACTAAAATTGGTTGTTTGACTGTATGGCCCAGGTTAGACGTCTCTCTTGTGTCGAGCCAAATCTATATAATTATTATTAAGTGTGGCAAGTCTTTTATAATCGTCAGATTTGTGATGGATTTGTTTTATGTGATTTAGCTTATATGAATTACATCAAGTCTATTAAATCGAAATGGTGCCAGTCAGTAGAACTCACTACATTTTATATGACTAGTCAATTAATTTAATCTGACCCCACTAAAATCCATCGTATCGATCCACGCCGCTCTTCTGTTAGATGATCCTTGATGCTCTCATAGATTTGAAACAAGTTTGAGTCAGATTTGACATTGTCTTCATACGTTAGACTTGTGATGAATTTGTGATGGATTTAAGCTAAATATTTAAATTTGACTGGACACAAGAGCGACGTCTAAACTAAACCATATGGTTGTTTTCTGAATGACTATGGGTGTTTGCGTATATTTTAAAGTTTGACTGTTGGCCTATTTGGCGGTATGTTTGCCTACTTTTAATGTTTGGCTGTTCGACTGTATGACTGTTTGCCTGTTTGACTATTTACTGTTTGACTGTTTTAATGTCTGAATGTTGAACTTCTTGACTGTGTGACTGTCAAACAGTTTGAATGTTTACGTTTTTTAAGTTTGAATTTGATTTCTTTATCAAACTGAATTTTGCATCACGATGGCATATGTTTTTATTTCAGACTGGGCCTCTCCTTGAATCAGCCACATTCGCAATGCGATTGACAGCGGGGGGCTGGAGTCCAACCAGACCTGGTAAGTATTGAGAAGGCGTGTGTGTGACTATGTTCGAGGAAAACGAGAGCAAAATATATAGAGGTTTGTTTTTGCTGTATGTACAAGCTGTCGTAAGTTGAACTCAGAGAAAAACTCTCGGCTCCAGACGGGACTCGAACCCACAACCTTCCGAATGCCAGCTGGACGCTAACCATTGAGTCACTGGAACTCAGATAGTAGACCGAGGTTGTTTTTCGATATTTATACCCGGGAACTAGTCAAACCGTACGTGTATCACAAGTACTTGTTGCATTGGCGCAAAATGGAAATTATTCGGAACCTCCTTAACAAGCAAACTGAAAACTTCACTATATTCAAGTGGTTTCCCGATAAGACCGATAAAATATCTTGGTGGTGATATTTCTGACTGTCTTGACCGGGGATCCCCATAGCTAATGCTTTGGTTAGAGCACTGGTTAAGCAAAAGACCTATAGTGTTCGATTCCCGCGGTTGGGGATGTCAGAAACTGATTTTTTCTACTGCACTTATTTGCCCTCATTTGAACTTAATCTTCTTGTTGGTTAATTTTTTATACATAATTTTACTGAAGATACTATAAGGAATTTGTTACTTAAATAATTAATGTTAATAAGAGCTAGGTAGTGATTGATAATTATCTCCTTCCTCGAGAGACCTACACCTTTCACAGGTAAAACGGGAAATCTCACTTCGGCTGCAAAGCAATTGATAAGAACCAAAAACACTCCACGATTGTATAGACTAAGATAAAACCCAACCCAAACTCTTATCAATTCTATTATCAAAACAGTTTCCTCCTCGAGGCAATGGTATAAATGAATGTGGAAAAGGGGACGGTGGTCATTTTGTCACAACAGAGAAGAGCGCGCTAGTAAATCATTCAGGTTGATTCTGTAAATATAGCAGTTTGTATTTCCCCACCCACCACACCCCTTCTGAAGGAAAACTTAAATATTCAAACGTAATATGCAATAACTGTAAAAATAACTTTAAAAGGAATAGAACTAATATTTAAATTAGTGGCAGGAAGTGATGACATCCTTATATCATTTCACAGAAGTGTTGTGCTTCACACACTTTACGCACGTGAAGGATTTGGATGGCTATTGACCTACACGTGCCGAGCACCCCCTCAGTCTTCGTCTCTCAATCTCTCTCTCTCTCTCCCTCTCTCCCTCTCTCTCTCTCTCTCTCTCTCTCTCTCTCTCTCTCTCTCTCTCTCTCTCTCTCTCTCTCTCTCTCTCTCTCTCTCTCTCTCTCTCTCTCTCTCTCTCTCTCTCTCTCTCTCTGAAATGAGCGATCCCTATTTCAGGCCGCCGGATAGGATACCTGCCACAATTCACAATTCATTACAACCAATGCCTCTGTCTCAGTTTCTATAGTTTAACAGGACCGTGATTATTTATTGAAATTCGTGAAATAAAACTGGAATTAAACTAGATGAAAAACTATTTCCCAAAACTTTGCAGGTGTATTTTTTGTCACAAGATCAGATGGCAATGTAGATGTCTGGGATCTACTCGACAAGTATGTCATTTTTTTACTTGTTTGTAGATGCGTAGCCTGTACGTAGAAATTACGTTTTTTCTCCTTTAAAAAGTTTTACACAGGTCTCATGAGCTTTATTTTAGTTTATTTTAAGCTCTTAATTAGCGGTCTTAATTATTGAATATACCGTCAAAGTTTATATAAAGTGAAAACATCGCTTTCCGATAAATCCAGAAAACCTAATTTGCATATAAATATTCCGTTTACCATATAAACACAAGTTTTCTAGATATGCTCCCACTTCTAGTATAAAACTTTCCATTAATCAAGACCACCACTAGAGCTATACACCAAACTAGAATGAAGCTCACGAGACCTGTGCAAAACTTTCGCAATCACGTGATATCGGACGCCACAAACATGGTGGTCAGCGGTTTCTCAACAGTGTCTGTTAGTATGGTATTCATGTTGAATTGGGGCATTTCGCCCTGTTTGACCACCAGTTGCTATTTGCTTTTGACCGCTTTTGTTTCAAGCGAAACAAAACACTTGCGACGCTGATATCTTGAAACACGCTAAACAACACCTATTGGTTCATCCAAGCGATTGGTTGAACACCTATTGGTTCACTAGGATTGGTGTCCCCTACATCATTGCAAGGCAAGCTAATCTACAGAGATGTGTGCGAGTCTAAAACAAAATATATATGTAAAATCAACACTTGATTATGGCATAGTCCCTAGAAATAAGTTGTCTGGAAACGCGGCCAAAGTCTTTGTTCTAGGTTTTTGTTCACGTTTGTGCACCTTATTTCACCTTAACACTTGCTGAACACATTGTATTTTTGGTATAATGAAGCAATCAACCAATAGCAGCGTTGCTTTATAAATGTTAATGAACGTAAAACAAAAGATTGTGCACCTTATTTGCCACCCTCAACCTAAATTGTAGCTCATTGTTAACCGCTCTGATGTTCGCCGCGTCTCCAGACAATATAATTCTAGGGACTATGATTATGGTTTATCCATTTTCCGTTGATGGGTTTTCCCTGTGACGAGAAGAATTATCTGGCGTTAGCGAGTGTAAAATACGTGAGACTTGAGAGTCACATGCCGCCCAGAACGAGTTAAGCGGGTTCTAAGGCGATAGAATCATTTAAAATGTTATCCCAATGCAAGGGTAGAAAGAACTCGAATAAAATTTCATATAAAAACCTCGTTAAAATAAATATACTTACCGTATTGGTGGTTTGCAATCAATCCCTTGAGATTTAGAAGACAAAGATACAGCGGCCATCTTGGGGAAAAACATATTCCAATCCAAATATATACACTGCCAATGAGATTCTTTTGTTAATATTCCTTCAACATGGCCGCCATGACGTCAAGTGCAAACCAAGAATTCGTGACATCACAATTTCCAGCTTGGTTTAACCATTTTTCAAAATGATTAAAATGTGGTTTAACCAATCGAAGGGCTCAGAGAACCACACGTGACTATTAGTTTGCATGGTTGTATTTAGTATATAATGTTTACTTGTTTAGATCCCACGAACCATCATTAACTCAAAATGTAACATCGGCTTCCATTACTAGTCTAAATCCATACCAAGTGTCAAGTAAGTACTACTTACTCTTTACATATGAACGATTTTGTGTGAATCCGGTATTTTCAGAGATAGACAGTATAGGGGATTGTTTATATTATCATTGTTTATATTTTATATTATGATTGTTTATATCTCATTTGTTTATTGTCCGATTAGAGAGAGAATAAGCATTAAAGAAACATATATAAAGGCAAAATATCTCAAATTAATAAGAGAGTAATTGTATGAGTATTGAAGAAACATCCATATACAGGCAAACTTTGGCAAGGGAATACTGAAGAGAATAAGGAAAAAGCATAGAGGAAACTTCCATACAAGTAAACTATGATAAGGGAGAAAAGAAATAGTGTATGGAATAAGCATCGAAGAAATCCCGATACAGAACGGACACGAATTCTGTAAATTACTTTTAAAACGCCTATTAAGTTAACTTAAAATACATCATGTTAAGAGCTGATAAACCTTCGAAGTAAGGTTTAATAGGCTACGATTATTGAATTAGTGATGTGAGCATGCGCTTTGATTTAGTAGTAGTGCTACATTTTATATTCTAAGTGACCTGCCATTAGTGACATAAATAGCCGTTCTGATCATCGTTTGTTATTCAACAAATATTTGCAGCTTCACCAAAACTGACTCGAAACTTGCAAACGGGAAAAAGATTTACCAAAACACTTTGACTTTGTCTTCGTAATTTCAATTCAAGTCGTTCAACTAAACAAATACACCAGACACAACACTAATAACAGCTTTAAATTTCTCCAGGTTGTTTTCAGACCTTCTTGAAGATATGTATAGAAATTCGTTCTTTTGAAAATGGGCTATTTCGTACCAAACAAGCTTGGAACAAGCTCTTGTTTTCAAAATGCGAAGAGTCCAAAGTTCTTGATCTGTTGCAATAATCATTGTGTATTCACGTGAACAACGTACGCATGATTAAAGCGGAGGGAAACATTGCACTGTTTCCTTCTTCATTATTGACGTCAGAGGGAAACAGTGCAATGTTTCCCTCGGCGGAAAGAAACATTGAGTTTGTTGAACAACACGTGACCATGATTTGACCAATAGGATTTCATCTTTGGCGAACGAAAGTCTTTGGTATATAACAAGAGAGTTTATTATATGACTATTTCCGCCAGCGGTCTGGAGCGTGAAATTCAGCAATTTGATTGGTTCCTGAGCGGTCTGGAATCTGCCGTTCCAGACCGCTGAGAAAATTTTATAAACAAAATGAAAGTCAAGTCAGTATACATGCAACAAGAAGGATAATAATTTCAGAACTACTCATTGTTGAAATCTATCGTGCAAGTATGTTGTTAGAAATTGTGTTAAGCTTTCATTTGATGTATAGTTTAAGTTTCCATGTTATGTGAAACTTTTTAAAATGTTCAAAATGTTCGTAGCAATGTTCGTAATAATATAACATTTACTTGTCACAAATATTATAGAATTTCAAATGTTTTTTATTCAACTACGTAACGTACAACCTTGAGCGATATGTCAAACAAAAGCATTTGAAAAATGCTATTTGGGGTAGAAAGTTCTGGGTTCTAGCTAAACGGAACGGAAAGTACTTTAAAAATGGGAAAACATATGCCATTTTGGTTTAGTTCGCAAGAAAAATGGTGGCGAATACGAGCCTAACACTTTGTCAAGTTTTCACAGAACGTTTACAACACTTGTAGTCATATAATAAACTACTTATTGACCTCGCTTGTTCGGTCTATACTAGTGAAATATCGGACCTCCGTTTCCTGCACGGACCTCGCTTCGCATGCACGTCGATCCGATATTTCACTAGTACAGACCTCGTGCTCGGTCAATAAGTAGTAAATAGTGGAGTAGGCATTGAAGAAACATTTATACAGGCAAACTATGCATGGCAAGGGTGTAGGACAATAAGCATTGAAGAAATATCAATACAGGAAAACTATATGGGCAAAGGAATACAATAGTGAAATATTCGTTGAAGAAAGTTAAGCATTGGAGAAACTTTTATAGAATCCTACAATGCCGATAAAAAATGCTTCCTGTAAATTTTGCAAGCTAGTTTCTTTGATGCAATTTTAGTGGCATCCGCATTAGATACCATAAATTAATGTCGGTCGCTTATTTATGAACACAGTTTTCTTTTATTAACACAGGTAAGCAACAACTATTATCTATTGGTGACAACGTTGGGACATTGCACATTATGGAAGTCCCATGGAATTTGAGACGCCCATCTGTCAATGAGGTAGGAATATTTTATGAAATGCATGTTTCTAAACATACTTTTACTATCATTACCATCGCCATTACCTTCACCATGACTATATGACCATGACTAACTATATGACTATTTGAACTATATGACTATATGACTATATGACTATATGACTATATGACTATATGACTATATGACTATGACTATATGACTATATGACTATGACCATTATCATCACCATGACGGTTACATATATATCATATAGTTGCACGTATATCAGTACATAATATCATACATCGAACTCTATATAACGTTTCATGAGTGATAGAAGGTTATGGGTTTGAGTCAGCTTGGGAACTCAGAATTTTTTTTGATTAAAATAGCTCGAAAAACATTTACGCTCAATCCTCATATCCGAGCTAGCATATCTGTCTCTTCTCTTAACAACATACAGCACAACATTAACATATATCATCATACTTGCACATAGCAGTATAATGTCAACATCGAACTCAACCTGTATACGTTCAAACCATCTAAATCCCAGTAGCCTAATGATTAAGGCGTCTCAGGGATGATCAGGAGGTTACGGGTTCGAACGCTTGGGAGCTCCTTTTCTGAGTGAAATAGCTCAAAGAAAATTTACACACACTTTTCATGTCCGAGCTAAGCATACTACATCTCTTGTGAGGGAATAAAACTCAACAGAGTCACTAATTGGTGCCTGAAACAGATGAACTTAAAATGCAAAGTGAAAAGGTGGTAAACTGCCGAGATTAGTTTTGATAACGAAATACTGTCGTTTTGATGGGAGCCTTTCACGTTTTACACCGATGAAGGGCTCCGCTCCAAACGTCACTAACCTCGGCAGTTTACCACCATTTTACTTTGCTCTATCTAAAACACTATCTGTACGCAACACTCTACCTTTTTTAAACTAAAATGCCTTTGTTTTATACATTTAGCGTCTTAACACAGTCCTATAATTGTTTATTATGTTGTGTAGAAAAACATCATGGAAAACTTTTTCGATCGCGAAGTTAGTAGATTAAAATTTGCTGAAGAACGAAGAAACATCCGAGCATTAGAAAACACTAATAATGAAGATGCTGAAAAACGAAAACAACAGGTATTTGAAATTGAAGTTCCCACATCTATAAGTAACCTTATAATATCCATGGAATAATTTCTTAATTTTGAAATTAATTTGCACTGAAAGCAGTGCAGTTTTAGCAAATACAGTGCAGGAAAAAAAAATTCAGTGCAAATTTTGGAGCCAATAAACAATTTAAAAAACAATATAAACTGAAGAAAGCCAATCACGTGCTACAGCAGATTTTGACAACCTCGATTATCAATCTCGTACCCACGTTTTTCCTGGCTAAAATAAACAAATATGGCGGCCAAGAGTCAGGGTAGTGGAGGACAATTCTTCAAATTTGAAGCTACTTATTCTTTGTCAAGTAAAGTGCCTGCAATTACAGTACAGTGCAGTGCAGTGCAGTGCAGTGCAGTGCAGTGCAGTACAGTGCAGTACAGTACAGTACAGTACGGTGCGGTACGGTACGGTAGATAGATAGATAATTTATTCAGCCATTGGGTGAATTAAGTCAAGTTTACAAGTTATAAATTGGTAAAAAAGTATTAACAATTAGCTATACAGGTATTAACACTTATTAATAATATGCTTTCAATGAATTAAAAATAATAAAACTCTTCTTAAAACGGTCAGTCTTAACCCTAGGCATTGTAAATTTACGCTTATTCCTTAAATTCACCGAAGAACTATTTACAGCAGGTAATAATTTATGTAGCTTATGAGTATTATCGTTCAAGATTTGCTGGAAAGATTTGTCAGTGAGTTGTTGGCGGCGTAGAGCAAAAGGGACTAATTCTGCAGTCACTAAAGCTTCCTGGTATGATATAGATGGATAGATTATGCGCATAGCATGCTTTTGAATTCTCTCAAGGTCGTTTGAGAGATACTCAGGTAGACTATCGTGAAAGACTGGACACGCATACTCCATCAAAGATCTAATGCAGGATTACAGTGGTACGGTACGGTACGGTACAGTACAGTGCAGTGCAGTGCAGTGCAGTAGAAGAGTTTTTTGTGCTTTGAGTAAACTTGGAACGGTGATAGGGGTGAAGCGGCGGTTTTTAAACAACCAAATACACGAGGACTAGACGGGTCGAAAGGGTACTGTAATGTCGTAAGTACAGTTGATTTACACGTTTTTTCATGTATATTATTAACTTCTTATTAACCGAGAGCGGCCATTACGAGAAAATATCAGACCGAGGTCTTGACAATACGAGGTCTTGACAATACGGGGTCTTGACACCGAGCCCGTTAGGGCGATGCAAACTCGTCATTTTCAATGTTGTTGTTCTTCGGTTGTAATTGTTTTCGTGATCGTAAAACTCACTTTCAGATGGTTCATCGCCTGATCCTTACATGATTTAGTGCTTAGGTTACTGTTTTGTTAATGACGCGTCGTTATTTTGGGCCCGTCGGACACTCTACTGATTTTGGTAGTAAAGTCATGAGATTCTGTTCATGCGGGTGTGTAAAATTTATTCATACACCAACTTGTTTATCTTGAATAGATAATTGAGATCTTTTAGGAATTAGACGACACGGTTTTCATCTAATATCTGGGGTGGTATACGATTTTAGCGTGTTTTACTTGAGTATCCATCTTCAATCGGGTGATTGAATGAACTATTGTAATTGGCTGATTAACTTAAAATGAATTATTAATGAGTCTGAGATTTACCATTATTCACCATCTTTCATTCGACCTTATTTAGGAAGTAAAGAAAGTACCTGAAGAGATTGAGTCTGAATGGGACGCAAAAGCACGCACGGTATGTTACACTGAAAACCTAGGTACGCACTGCGTATAATGCAGGTTTAAAGGTGCTGCGTGTTAAGCTGGGTTTCAACTAAGTGCATGTAAAATATCGCGCGCTCGACTTTTTTCTATTGTACAAATTGAATAGTTTTCTACTTCGTTCCACATGGAAACTTACAAGACAAAAGAAAAAAGTCGAGCGCGCGATATTTTACGCCTAGTGGAAATTCAGCTTTACACGGTGCAATTTTTTCGTGAAACTGCTATGGTTTGTGAACCAAAAGAAGCGAGACAATTTTTACGAGGAATAAAAACACTAAGACAAGTTTAAAACCTCGACCGACACCCACAGGCTGATTATACTCCATAAAGGCGTCGTTTATCGAATCGAATAATATTTAAAAACCGCGCAGGAGGGCTTTATCGGATATAAAACACGAGTCGATATCCGAGTGTTTTAGAGCCGATAAAGTCCGTACAGCAAGGTTTTTAAATGACTTCTAAAATTCATCACTTCACATGTTCATTGGCGTAGTAATTTTGAAAATTAAGCTTATCTCAGCCGTTAAAAACCAGCGAGAAACTTAGAACGAGTCTATATCACATGCACATATAGATCCGATAATACGCTTATGATTTTTCTTTGTGTTTTCCTCATGAATTATTAATGATTTTTATAAATATATATATATATATATATAGGAAGAACAATGCATAAATTGTACGACAGAATTAGAGAACATCGCGAAAATCGTCTGTTTACAAACACTATCCGAGTGCCAAACCGCCAATGACATCAAGACGGAGATTGTCGCTAGAGACAGAGATACAGTCAACCTTAGACTAAAAGAAGCGTATTATATTTGCAATGAACGACCGCGAAGAACGTATTGAACTAGCAGACTTTTATTTTAGCGGAAAAAAATTTCGTATTTTCATCTTTGATTCTCTATCCTTATATACTTTTGGGAATTCTACGCTTTTAACTGCTCGAAATATATGACATTTTAACCCTAAATTTTTCATACTTTGTATATATATATATATAACACTAGGCCATAGCATGCTTTCTTTGTTCTGATAGATATCGTAATACGACGAAAGCTTAACTCTTTTTAATAAAGGTTTTCTTTACAGTAACAGTGGCCGCATTTGCACACTGAGGGGCTGTTCACACGAGACCGGGTTATCTCGGGGGGTAGGGATAACTCGGAGGGCTAGGGTCAAAGTTGACCCTATTTCACATGATAAAACGCAACTACCGAGTTGTCCCTGGCCCCCGAGATAACCCTAGCTTCATGTGAACGCTTCATCCCGAGTTATCCCGAACAACAGCATAAATACGCATGCCTAAGTTGACCCTACCCCCCGAGATAACCCGGGTGAAAGCGTTCACATGGAGGTAGGGATAACTCGGGGGCTAGGGTTACCCTATCGCTCCGACCGAGTTATCCCTATCCCCCGAGTTATCTCGGTCTCATGTGAACGGTTTACTTTTTTAACATGGAAATAAACTAACACCGAGTTATCTCGGGGGATACGAATAACCCTACCCCCCGAGATAACTCGCCTCGTGTGAACAGGCCCTAAGTCTCTCTTCTACGAGGCGTGCACGGTGCAGATCTGTATGATTCGTGAAATTTGTCACGCAACGGCGTTCAGTGTATTGATACTGGCAAAGGCTGACATATCTTAGTGGCTGTTCATATGAGGCGGGCTGGCCCGGTTACCGAGTTTATGCCACGAAAATGTTTCTTTGACTACAAAAAGGAATTATAATACTGTGTACTATAACTACAGAAAAACTAACCCAATTTTGCTTCGTTATGTAATTTTGCATTTCTCAAATAGTCGTAATAACATTCTCGTGACATAAAAATCTGCCCGGTAACCGGGCTAAACGGCCCCTTACATGTGCTTCTCGGTCGCCGTGCAAAACCCGTAAGGCCCTGAGAATGAGTTTGCTGATCGCTTGTCATATCATGCGTCTGGGCGACTTATAGAATTTTTCGCACACGTTTTAGGGTCGTACGTTTAAATTTCTTGGGGAGGGAGTTTAAACGTGCGACCGTAAAAACGTCTGCGTAGGCGACTTGTGGCCTGACGAAACGTAGTCAGGCACATATTAGGTACCTTACGAAATACGACGGCAACTTTGCGAAACAAATTGAATGAATAATTTTTAGTCCCAAGAGTAATCTCCTCTCGTCCTCGTTCTTTATACAACTCCACTTATAGCATTTTCACGTCTTCAGAACGACGTCAATTCACCAAACGACGAGAACTGTTGCTTAACATTGACTTCAATATAGACGCTATTAAGGAGTACGCATTTTTAGGAGTACTGGGGGCATTTTGGAAGTCACTACACCAGTTTTAAATATAAAACTATAATAGTCAGTTAGCCGTGACTTATTTTACTTATAAAATTTAACCGCCGTCGTCGTCCTGGAATCGTAAGGTCCCTAATAGAAACATCCATGCAGCTGAAATTGCATGCGCTACATAGTTGCGTAAACGCAAAAACACATCACGAAAAGGTTTTTTCATTTCTAGGAATATCAAGAGTACCTCGAAATGGAAAAGCGTTTCTTGGAGGAACTTGGAATAAAAGAGGCGACCAACGATATGTAATATAAGTTAAGCTATTTTAGGAAGATCGTTTTGTTTCTGGTTTAGCTTGGTTAGTTGTTTTGCACGACCAGTTTGATAAAATTTGTAGATATCTGCTGTGGTGATATTCTATACGTTGCACCTGTTTCTTTTTCTTTTCACAACTCCTTGTACAGTTGTAGTTTGTACAACTGTCTTGATTTTAGCACTATGTTGTCACGCTTATCCGTGTCTTTGTAAATAAATGTGTTCACCATTATCAACTCATTGGTATAAGTTCCTGAGGTTATTGCGGAATGCAAGCCACGCATTTCGTCACGTGCGTGAAGTTAAACGATATCTTGATATCTAAAATCATTAATAATTAAAGAATGGTCCTTTTTTGAAGTCGTTCAATAAACTCGCAGGTTTTGTGTTCGATACATGAAATCCACAAACACCACTCAGAACGCGTGGCATGTGCTGTTAGCGCGCTGCCTCTCACCAAAAAGTTAAGCCGGTTGGGTGGGGTTAGTACTACAGTATTTACTACTTGGATGAGTGGTCATTTAGGAATGACCCCGTTGTCGAACTTGGAACTCATGTGAGTAGAGTTGTAGTTGATCTCTCGTGTGCTTTTTTATTTCTATTTATTTTTATTTTGTTTTTTTATTTTTGTTTATTTATTTTTATTTTTGTTTATTTATTTTTATTTTTGTTTATTTATTTATTTTGATTTTTGTTTATTTATTTATTTTTATTTATTTTTGTTTATTTATTTTTATTTTTGTTTATTTATTTTTATTTTTGTTTATTTATTTTCATTTTTGTTTATTTATTTATTTTTTGTTTATGTTTATTTTTGTTTATTTATTTTTATTTTTGTTTATTTTTATTTATGTATTTTTATTTTTTTTATTTATTTTTATTTTTGTTTATTTATTCATTTTTAAACTTATTTTTATTTTTGTTTATTTATTTTTGTTTTTGTTTATTTATTTTTAGTTTTTGTTTATTTATTTTTCGCTTATTCATTCTTTTCTTAATACAAGGCCGTTATATCTCGGTTGAACACGGTGAAGTCGCTGAAGTCGTATTTCTTAGCCGTCGTATCGCAATTGGAAGAATACCCCCAGCATCGTTTCAGAAAAAGTGTCCCAGCACAATACGCACACGTCAACCCGTGTTTCTTCTCTTTTCATTCTTTGCTCTTGCCAACAATCTCCAGAGCCAGCGATCCTTTTGGCCAATGCATTGCCTCTATATCGTTTCCAGACTTTCGCACGTCCAATATTCTTAAATTGTGGCGTGAGCTCACTGTGAGTATAGCCTGCGCAGTGAACTCGATGTAAGTTAAAATGTGATACCTGGAACGCTAACGTCCAGTCATTCGTGGGGCAAAAAGTGAGGCAAAAAGTTCCAGGCCCCTGCGCGGTTTGCAGGTAGATTTCAGTCTCCCGGCCACAAAATGTTTTTTTACACGGTCTTGAGCGAACCGCGAAGTCTCGAAAAGGTTTGAAAAAGTGTTTATTGATAATTTTATCACGCTTTGCTAAACGTGCATTTTAAATTTTGATTGGTTGTGCTTGCTGCCGAACTAATTATGCAATGATTGTCTATTTGTTGCTATAGTAAAAGTCATTGTCTTTACAAAACGTGCACGAAGTTTGTCAGTGAAGAAATTAAATCAAATTTTCGTTATATTATAAACCATATATATTAGAGTTTCGTCACTCCGAAGAGGATACAAAAAATCAACACAAACTTAGTATAGAATATGCCGTTTAGGTTAGTACCAGTTTCATCAGTGTCGTTTTGTTTAAAAAGCATTCCGCATTCGTACCGAAAACAACAACTAGCCTGAGTAAACGTGAAAAATGAACAATCTAGTTGTCAGTTATTTCTTAAAATATTATAATGCCGTTTAACACATTCGAACAAAGAATTAAAGGAGCAGAAATAAGAAAATGACATTGGATATCAAGTATCAATACGTCTTCAAACTCGTTACTCGTACAAGAATAGCTTTCTCACTCTTGTTCTCACCTTTTCAGCTGGCTGTTTTCATCATAGCCAGCAGAAGGACGTCTGTTTTCTCAGCCTATTTTCATCCCGAGACCCGAGCTTAATTTACTGTATAATTTCGGACTGCTATACAGTAAATAAAACAACAACAGCACTGCACAACAATGGGAAACCATTAAATGCACGTTTAGTCTGACAAAATAATTTGATAAATAATTTTTTGAAACCTTTTCGAGCCTTCGCAGTTCGCTCAAGACGGGCGGCCGTGTAAAAAACATTTTGTGGGAGACTGAATCCTACCTGCGAACCGCGCAGGGGCATGGAACTTTCCCTTTAGCGTTCCAGGTATCACATTTTAACTTACATCGAGTTCACTGAGCCTGCGTGGTAGCTTCGTCCATCTTGTACGAACGATTGAGTCATTGAAAACGAGGTGTTTCTTTCGATTTCGGGAAGATTTTGTCAACATAAGGAACTAGTTAACTTATATGTGTGGGTGTGTCACATTAACGTTTTAAGTATGGGTTAAGAACCTCACCGGAAGTTTATTAGCGATATACTAGAAGTTACTATATTTAACAACTTTATTGGGTATTAGCAAATGTAAATATTACAATAATTAGACTAAGTTATAAGATAAAGAAATGTTAAAAGAAAACGAGGAAAATAGTGTACCCAATAGGGAGAAGGCGCAAACGGGACAAGAAGACCCATGTGAGGCGCCCCCCTAAAAAAACAATAATCAACAAAAACAAACTAGCTACAAAGAAAGAAAAGAAAAAAAAAGAAAAACAAACAAACGCTGTGACGCGTCGGACCAACCTCCGGCCCAGATGCACACCAAGAAAAAGAGGGATCGCCAAATTGATCATTAGGCTTGTTTTCGTATTCTTTTTCCGATTCCCCCCATTTCTTGACATGCATCTAAACCAGAAACCGGTCCGACAAATCACAGCATGCGAAACACGACTCAAGGTTGTGCTCTGTGGCATGAACAGTCCTGTACAAGTGTCCATGCATGTTCACAGCATGTCTGTATCAAAGGTAGTTAGCAAGGTTTGGTATCTTTGTTTGAGAAAAGTTTTGAATGTAGAGATACTATCAAGACTGGACGAGGGAGCTGCTTTGCAAGAAAGATTCCATAGTTTGACTATCCGATTAAAAAAATGAGGCTTGGTACGTGTTGGTCCTACAGAATGGAACTTTGATGGCTAAACAATTTTGACTGAGTCGCGTGCGACCATGATTTACAAAGGAAACAAACTCATGGACACGTCAATATATCCGTATAGAGCTTTGTAGAAAAAAATTAGGTCTTTCATCTCCCTGTCGTAGCACAACGGTAAAAAATACAGGGTCTGCAGTCTCTGATTGTATAGGGCACCTCTCCTTGTTTGCATCCTAAGATCCATCTGGTGGCTCGTCTCGGTATTCTTTCAATTTTGTTGAGCCGGAGACCAATCCTGTGTCGCGTAACATAACTGTGGAAGAACAAGTGTTAGGTATAGTGTCCGTCTGATTCGTATGTCGGTTAGTAGTGGACAATGGAAAATATATGGTGATGCCAGGTGAGTTTGCTGGAAACAGTAACACCGAGGTCTTTCTCTTCAACGCGGGTTAACTTTGCTGGATCAAGATGGTAATCGTAAACGATGGGGTTTGGCTTGCGCGTGACTGTTAGCACCTGACATTTTGATGCGTTGAACTTTATGTTGCTCTCACGACTCCAGATGTTTATATTTGTTAGCGCTTGCTGCAAATCTTCACAGTCGCTCAAGGATGAAATGCTTCGGTGTAACTTTGTGTCATCAGCATAAAGAGCTGTCAATATTCCATCTGGTATGGTCTCAGGGAGATCGTTGATGAAGACAACGAATAATATGGGGCCCAAGATATGCTTCCCTGGGGCACACCGGATGCGACAGGGGCCCATTGAGATGCAGCACCGTCTACGACGACCCTTTGAGTCCGACCATTCAAGTAATCAGTAAACCAATCCAGAAGTCGTCCAGTTACGCCATAATATTTTAGTTTTTCAAGCAAGATTTAATATGGTCAACTGAGTCGAATGCTTTTGCAAATTAAGTCAAGATACAAAACATCCGACTGAGTGTTACTATCAAGATTTTGTCCAATGTTATGAAGTACCGAAAGAAGCTGTGATGCCATATGAACGATTTCTCAAAAATCCATGTTGCAGTGGAGTAATCAGGTGGATAACTTGATCATAGAGCATGTTGTATACACAGCGTTCCGTAACTTTACTCACAATCGGCAACAACGAAATAGGTCTATAATTTCCTGCTGGTTCTTTAGAATCTTTCTTGTGGATAGGCGTGACATGGGCGGATTTCCACTCGGATGGGATGTGGCCACAATCCAAGGAATGATTGAAAATAGCACAAAGACTTAGTGCAATTTGTTGACTACATTGCTTCAGAAGGCGAGAAATTATCCCGTCAAGATACTTGCAAGTCAGTTTTGGGGGAAATGAGTGGTTCGAGGTGTCTTCGTTTGCATCAATAGTTCTAGCATGTAGGAAAACTGAAGAAAAATAACAATTGAATAGGTCTGCTTTTTCGGACGCAGTTTTAGCCGCGTAGCGCCGTTATATGTTATCACGTTGCGCGGACTAGACCGGTAATGTAGGATGGCTTTATGATAGCTCCAAAAAAACTTGGGGTCTTTACCGAAAGAAGCCTCAACTTTGGCTAGATACTCGCGATGTTTTATCTTTATTAAGAACTTGACATTTTGACTTGCAGCGCGCAGTTTGTCTGACGGTGCGCCATCTTGAAATAAGCCTTCCCCCTCGTGTTCCCTTTGGGGCTTTGTTAATTTTAGTTCATCAACGCTGTGTTCCAAAAGTCGAAAGTGCGGCAAGAGTGACAAACATACTGGAAAATGTAGTTCAGAGAGACCAGTCCATAAAGTAAATTTTTGGGAGATTCCAGCAAGAACAGCCAGGCGAAATTGGTGAAAAGGGTTGAAGAATGTGGTATCACAACAAAGCAAAATGAGCTAGAATCGTTTGCTGAACTTGTGGAAGAGAGGGCAGCTATTGCAAGTAAGTGTTTGTGCGTTTTGACAAAAAGTGTTTTGACAACAACAGTGAATGGGTTTACACATATTTTTGACTGTATATTTGGTTATTGTATGCCCTTTATCTCGGACTATACCAATCCAAAAACTTTGATATGGTTAGCATCCATATATTATTATTATTTTATGAACAGAATCTAACCCTTTCACCTAAGTTCCAGAATGTCATACTACCTATTGACATAGTTAGCTTACTAGTTTCAGGAGCACCATCATCAGAAAACTGAAATATAAAATGGTTAGTATTATCATTGAACCACACTAGCTTACGACAAAGATGTGGAAGTCTCAAATGCAGATCAATTATCAAAAACACTAATTAAGAATCTGATTTACATTACCAATATCAAAGGTTTAACAAATATTTCAACACTTTCATCAGATATTTGATTTAAGTGGAACTTGCATATCTATACCTAAACACTTCATGTTATGAGGTACCCATACTTCTTGGTCAGCATCAAAAGCAGATGATCGACTGAGTTTTATACACATAAGGTTAAACTTTCTTCGTGACAAGAAGTTTTGGTACTTAAAAGCCACAGCCTGTTTGAGGGACTTATCCGACTGATTGTAGTCTTTCGAGGCTTGGGATACTACACCTTGTATATATTCCCCCCTCTTCTAACTACTAACCAAATTGTTTATGGTATCTTTATTTGCAGTAGCAGCTACAACATCCCATGCACCAAATAATAAATAAATAAAAAAATAATGCCCTCTCTTCCCCACGATGAATAAATTCCAGGACATTCTTGCTCTCCTGTCTTCTTCTATAGCGCGAACACTAGAAGAACTTGAGGTGATTGTGGCAAATCATGTGGTAGCAGTATTTTTTCGGGTCTGACAGGGTCTTCATACTGCCTACTAATTTCTGCTAATTTTTCTTCTCAGCAAGATGGCTGTCTATTTCTTCTTGCTTAGAGAAGGAACTGTCAAGGTCAGAAGTAGGGAGTTTCAGTATCTGTTGCATTGTGTTAGCCTTTGTGAAAAGCATGAAATTCTTGAATTGCTATGGCAACACACGCTGATGAAATGTTGTTACTTGAGTCAAGTGTTTTAACTATCTCATTTAATCTACCCCTTCCCCTCTGGAGGGACTTTTACATTTTATCAGTTTGGCTAATTCCAGATGTAGTAGTAGTAGTAGTAGTAGCGACTTTATTTCAAGAGGGTAGTACATAATAGTGTTAAATACACTAATAAACTTGTAGCCCTCAAAATTACTAAATCTAAAATACATGAAATACAATTACAATTTACAATATTTACAATTCAAAAAATAAATCAAAAATAAATATGTAAATATATAGAAAAGGCTAAAATAAAGGCTGAAAATGATAAAGAGAAAGTTGTTTATCTAGTAATAAATCTTGATATCTGTTCTTAAATAAACGCGCACTTTTTTGTCTCCTGATGTCTAATGGCAGTCTGTTCCATAATTGAGTGGTTGTTACGCTAAATGTTTTTCCTCCTTCCGTCTTTCTCACAAATTTTGGGCAAATGAAATTTAAGTTGCATATCTAGTATTTCTACTATGGAATTCACTATTTAATTTCAGCGTTTCATTTATATAAGGTGCTGCTTCTCCATGTAGACGCTTAAAAGCTAACAGACATTTGTTAACTTTTACTTCCTCATAAAAAGGAAGCCACCTTAACCTGTTAAAAAGTTCAACCGATGAAGATAGTTTTGGTGCATCTAAAATCACTCTCGCTGCTCGTTTTTGCAATCTTAGCACTCTAGTTAAATTCTCTTTACTGCAACATGACCATACAGTGTTACAATAAGAAAATATAGGCTATTATAATATATATAAATAATATAATCACAGTACAAAACTCTCTGTTTGATAGGCAAACAAAGTTTGATTCTATTAAGAATACCAATGCAAGCTTTTTACATATTTTATCAACATGGTCCTCCTGAAAACTCAACTTCTGGTCAATTTCAAGACCTAAAAGACCAGCACTGGAAATTTGTTGAAAGTTCATACCAAGCGCTATCTGGTTGTCACTATTTGATTCCATCTTAGCCAGGAGGCGTTTTCCTGTTATTAACAAGGCCTTGGTCTTACTCTCGTTCAATGGTAATTTATTAGCTGCTGCCCAATTTTCAACACTGATCATAGACTCGCGTAAAGACTCTGTCAATAATTGCTTGTCGGTGTAAACAGCCGAAGTGGTAAGGGTTGTATCATATCATCTGCAAAAAGATCAACTTGTGCTTTATTAACGTGTAATGGTAAATCGTTAATGAAATTCACGAAGAACAAAGGTCCTAAGATTGAACCTTGTGGAATTCCATGATTAATACTTCGCATTTCAGACTGTACTCCAGCAACTTGTACACATTGTAATCGCCCTTCCAAGTACGACTTTATCCATGAAATAGAATATTGATCTAGTCCATAAATCTCCAGTTTAGACAATAGCAAAGTGTGGTCAACCATATCAAAAGCTTTACGATAATCAACAAATACCATACCACTGACCCTGTCATTGTCCAACTCTACGAGAAGTTGGTCAATTATTTTGATCAATGCTGTCTCAGTACTATCTGCGATGGATGTAAAATGTTTGTTGAATAGTTCAGCAATCTGTTGTTTATCTTCGATGACAGAATTTCCATCACTTAGGCTAGTGACCTGTTCGTCCTTCTTCCAGCATCCAGTTAAAGGGTATTGGCAATAAAAATTAAGTTTGTTTAATTTGAAAGAACTTGTAAAATTGTAATAGAACATCTTTTACAACTTTTTCGTATCTTTCTTCGTTTTCAAGATATTTGAATTTGTTTAATATGTAAATGAGATGGGCTCTGACGTCATGAGGAGGGTACAGAATTTTTACACAAAGCAACATCAGTTATGAAATGTTCAGTGTCACAAGGCGTTTTATGTGCACAGTTTCAAATAATTTCGTTGAAGAAATTTAGAGATATAACTGATTTTTCTACGTGTGAAAATACTGTACCCTGCTCATTTACATATTAAACAAATTGAAATATCAGATCTTGAAAACGAAGAAAGATACGAAAAAATTGTAAAGGATCTTCTATTACAATTTTACGAGTTCTTTCAAATTAGACAAACTTAATTTTTGTTGCCAATGTCCTTTAACGTTTTAATTGTCTTCCAAATTTCCTTAGTATTTCCTTTGTTGTTTTCAAAAGACGTCTTATAATACTTCTGCTTTGCATACTTTATTTTATTGACAACACGGTTTCTAAAACTTTTATAATGGCCCAATCTTCACTATTGTTTGTATGTCTTGCTTTTTTTAACAAACTGTCCCTCGTGTGCAATAATTCAAGCACTTCGTTCGTCATCCAAGGTGCTTGATTTACACGTGCAGTACGTTTCTGACGCCAATGAGCATGAATATCAACATTATCATTAAACGGGGTCTCCCACGTGTCAACAATATCATCTATATCGTCAAAGATAAACGGCGTATCCCAGTTTGTCTCGCTGACAGTTGCTTTAAAATCACGTTCATTGAAATGTTTCACATTGCGGTATGTGATCTTTTTGTTCATTGATGGTTTGATAACACGACAATACTTTCGAACAGCGAATACAGGTAACTGATCAGCCAAACCAATATCGTATGACAGAACGCCCGAAATCCGATGGGAATTCCCTACTCAGCCGGTGTTTCTTAAAATCATTTTGTTTATGACAATCAATATTAAAGTCCCCAGTTTCGATGTTTTTTCCAAACTGACATCATTGTCCTTAGAAGATGAAGGCGGACGATAAACTCCAGCGATAAAAAGCGACCGGTTTGATTTGAAAGGGAAAATTTCGAGCCATATTATTTCTAAGTCTGACTCTTATGATATTATTTACCTTGGGGAGAACCCCTGGATGGGAAGGAGTTAACAAACTATCTCATTTAATTAACTCCTTCTCCTACGGGGGGGACTTTTGCAAAGTCACACAGCTTATTGCCAGCTTCAGTTAAATTATTTGGTAGCTTAGAAATTATTAATAGCTCATTGTGCCATTTATTAGTTTAATCATTGTTAGTTTTGTCATTGAATTACTTACTATAGCATTATGTAGAAAGGTGAGGTCACCACTCAAATGCAGATCATTAGGTCATTTTTGCTCAGCATTGTCACATGGTCATGGGGCAAAATTTGTGATTGTTGAGTGTAATAAAAGAATACTACAGAAGTCATACACAGATGAGTAGAGTTTAATTAATTTCACCTTTATTTTGAAAAGCATTATCGATGATGTACATTTGCCCATTTTTGTACCATGTCGCAAAAGGCTATTATCATAAACACTGTTAAAACTATAATTCATCCTCCCTCCCAGAGCCTTCTCGGTTTACCTGGATATTGGAGACCCTGGTAACAGATGATAAATTATGTAATCTGATTGGCTATTACTTCGCTACAGATAAACGATAGAATGGATGTCGCAGAGTCTTTTACCAGGGCCTCTGATTTCCAGGTAAACCGAGAAAGTCCTGGGAACAACTCTGTAGGGATGTACTATACTAAACTAACTTTATATGTATGATTAATATTAGCAGTTACACTCAATTAGATGTTCAGGAAAAGTGTGATGGTGAAATTACCAATAAGTGTCAATTATTTGTAAGACCAGTAAGACCAGTTGTGGAAATACAACCCCAAGTCCTTTCGGTGTTAATCGAGGCCCATTTCATGGTTTCACCATAACACTTTTTCTGAACTTTATTTACACTGGACAACCATATCAGTCATATAAAGGTCCAGTAAGGGCCATCCCTCATTGGTCCAGTGTTACTACAGGAGGAAACAGGAGTTTTCAGAGACAACCTGTGGTGTTTGGTAGAGTCAAACTGGAAGCACACTTGGGTCCTACTAATTACTACCCGAGACTGCCCGGGAGTACAAAATGACCGCCCGAGACGGTATATTACTGCCAGAGACGGTATACATCTATATTAGAGGCCTTATATAATAAAGAACAGATCTACATTTACGGCACACCGCAAACTGCAGTTCGAAGTCAGCAGTTAGCCGTCAGAAGTTAGGACAATTTGTATGTTGCGACTGAAAGCTTCCATTTGTGATTTGCCGTATGAAAATAAACGGCAATCTTAACTCTTGCTAGGCTAATACAAGTTTTAAACATAGCAAAATGAAAAAGCTGGAAACTGCCATGAATTTCGAGGAACGAAATAGTGATGTTTCGAAATACTGTATTTATACTAAATACTGTATACATGCAATGTGTTTTTAATAAGGTGAATAAATACGAGTTTTTTTCCCTTCGATTTATGCGGCCAAGGTAAAACCTTACCCGAATTTAATTGTGAAATTAATTAAATAGTACAGTAAGTATTACATGAAGAACATTTAACTGGAATACTATATAGACATTAAGGGGCTGTTTACATGAGCCGGGCTAGCTCTGTTAACTGGGCTCACGCGATTGATTAGGATCTCACTGTGGATTTGAAACTCGCGTAAACTAAATGTACAAAGAAGAATTGGTTTAGTTTAGATGTAAACGTTGATTAAAATCTATTTTTGTGGCCGAGGAAAGAATTTCGTGACACGAGTCATGCCCGGCTCATGTAAACAGCCCCTAAATCTCCAGAATGTTCTAAAATTGTATTAAAATTACCATTGCAAATGAATAAAATAATTATTTGGGGGGAATAATAGAACCGTCATCCACTAATTTGCAATATCTGAAAATTGCTTGCACATCAAGAATGGATTCACTATAGCTGACCAGTGACCAACAGTCCAACAATGCCAACAGCCTCTGATTGAAGTCGCCAGAGTATTAAAAATTGTAGACCAGGCTTGGACTGGCAATTGTGCCATTTTTTGCCTGAACAATGGCTGGCCATAGTTCTGGCACAGCCAGCCATTGTGCTGGCACAAGATGGTCAGTCCAAGCCTGGTGTAGACTATAGGATAACAATTATTTTAACATTTAAATTACAAAGTGCTTGAAGCTGCAAGTTCATAGCAAAGTCATCCATCAAACCCGTGTTTCTTGATCTCCCCAGTTTAGCTGCGAATGCCCTACCGTATAAGTAGTCATCGATCATGGGACCAGTCAACCCGAGCTGACGAGCTTGAGCGAGCATCTTTCTTCCAGAGTCGCATCCATATTCTGCATCCCATAGTTTGGCTTTGATTTACAACGCCAAACAGCATCCAACCACTCTTTTTCCACGCTAAATTTCATGGCTACTGAAGCGCGATTCCAAAAGAAGCCCGGTCTCTCCGTATCGTTTCCAAATTCCCCTAAGTTAAGGTTCGATAGCTGCGAAGAGATATCAACTTCCGCCATGTTGTTTTGCAGGGAAAAGTTTCACAATGGGTGCAATCTAAGCCCGCGCTTCTGGGAGAAGATTAGAAGAATAAGAAAAATACCTCAGCAGGGGCAACTCGGAAATACTTAACACGCTTCAGGTGTTCCAGCCTTTCTCGCTCGTCTGGCAAAACCCGACAACCATCAATTTGCCTTGTATACCTTGGGATAGTTTGGTAATGCATGGGTGATGGGTCGAACTTCTTACAAGTTAACCACCAAATTATTTAGGTACATTCAACTGGTATCTTAA
The DNA here is from genome assembly GCA_035771165.1 of Paragorgia papillata. Lineage (NCBI taxonomy): Eukaryota > Metazoa > Cnidaria > Anthozoa > Scleralcyonacea > Coralliidae > Paragorgia > Paragorgia papillata. The sequence continues at coordinate 2,114,610 of JAWNZC010000340.1, read as the reverse complement.
TGGTGGTCATCTCAATCTCCTTTGGTTAATAGCAGAGTTCTTGCATTGAAACAAGACGGCTTGATTTGGATTGTTATTAGACAATTTTGTGGGTGGACTCCGACCCACTTATAGGCCACTCCTTGGCACTCCCTTTACTGCCTTGTCGTTAAATATCGCTTTGCTAATTTGGTTCTTTACCGCGTTTCCCCCGTTGGGCCGATCCCAAAAGCCACGACCCTAACCTCTTCAAACTTCGAAGTTTGCAGGATGTTGTGGGGTTTGATTTCCGCTTGGGAACTGAAAAGTATTTTGGAGTATAGTAGCAGGAGATTTTTTCTTCTTTTCGTCCGAAACATTAATCCTTCAAAGGTAAAAACAATGTCGGGTTTTAGTCATGATAAAATAATAAGACTGTCGATAGGATGGCGTTTTGAATGAGATGTATACCACGTTTGTGTTTTAAATCTTTAACTGATCACCTGTGTGTATTTATACTAAAATGTATTAATATACATTTTAGTACCAAGGTGAATAAACACATATCCCCGAGGGGCCTCAAAATAACGACTATTAATTTTCACATGGACGAGGTTGACAGGAGTCATAATAGAAAAAAAATATTGAGGGAAATATTAGAGGGGAATATTAATCTATTGTTTTGCAGGTGTCCCAGTTAATTTGCCCCCCCGTCTAAATCTACTAGTAAATATGGACCCCCGTTGGCGGATTTGGACCCCCCTTCAAAAGTTAAATATATGTAGTGTGAACACAATAATATAAATGAAATTCATAATAGCGAACAGTCTGAAGGTTTTTTGTCACTTTATATTAGTGATAAAGAACACAAACCGTAAAATAGAAACCACTACCAGAGTTAGTAAAAGCGATCTACACGCTCTCCATTTTTAGCGGTGTTTATTTATCCTTGTCGTTGTATACATATTTTCCATTTGGTAACTTTCTAGTTTTTTATAGTACTTACTCAGTTTAATAACAGTGTTAAGATTTTTGAATTTAGATAATGTTACTGCGGGCAATAGAATTTTATTTGATGCATGTACGTCAACGAACAACATGAAAATGTCGCCCAACAATGTTTTTTATTCGCTATTGCAACACAATTAGCTCGACTATGTGAGGTTTATAACTGGCTTTGGATATGAAAATTAATGAATGTAACATATTCATCGTTTTCTGGGTTGTTTTGGGTATAAAAATGTTTAAAAAGGGGGGTCCAAATCCGCCAACGGGGGTCCATATTACTAGTAGATTTGGACCCCCCGGTCCAAATCTACTAGGAGATTTGGACTGGTGGGTCCAAATCTACTGGGGGGTCCAAATCCGCTGTGACACCGGGGCTATTGAATATATTCCCCGAAAAGAGCCAAGGAAACCGAGGCATGTGAAAATTAAACAAAGTTATTCACCTCGCCTTCGGCTGAATAATTGTTAAATATTTTACGCATGGCTTGCGTAAATAGTGTAAAAAAGTCTGATGCGCACAGTTTGAGACCCCGTTTACACGATGCCGGTACAATTTGAAAACGGAACAAACTCATGCCGTTTAGGCCTTGCGTTTACACGATACCGGCACAAAAATGACATGAAAACGGCACAAATTGAAGATGGGTTCCTTGACGGCATGAAGTGAAAACGGAACACTAACCGGTATCGTGTAAACGCCCGTGCCGTAACAGTTTGATGACGGTAATCACGATATATACCACCACAGTATTCGGGTCAGCAATGTTCACAAAGTCTTCTCAATTTTCATTGGAAGAGAATAGTCACATGTTAATCCGTCATTATATTATACCGGCACCGTGTAAACGCAAGACGTTTTGGCCTGTATTTACACACCGGCATGATTTTGTTCCGTTTTCAAATTGTATCGGCATCGTGTAAACGGGGTCTGAATCATAGAGATCATATAAATACTAGAGGGGGCATCCTATCTTAATTTCAGTCAACCGCGGGTAACCAATTGAACGCCGCCATCTTGGATTTTTTTGGAGGCAAACATTAGGCGCGTTGGTTGGCAAAGTACTGGGTCTAGTACATTTGCCAACCAATTGACTGAAATCACTGATGACTGAAATATCATAGGTAATGGCGGCTGCCATGTGGTTACCAAATTTTCCCGCCAATGCCCCCTCTAGTATTTATATGATCTCTATGGTCTGAATAACGGAATGACATTTTAAAATATCTTTTATTTTCTTGGGATTTTTTAACTCATTTGGTAAACATATTAATGCAAATACCCGGCGACTCTCCACATGAAATTTCAAAATCTCCCGATGACAGCGTATACTTTTTCGGGACTTCATTATACATTCATGGCATGCACATACACAGCTACAATGACTACTGCGACTTTTTACGGCCAATGATATTAGTAAACCATTAGTGATCCGTACACTGAGACGGTAGCTCACATGTACAGTAATGCTGAGGGTTGTAGATTAGGAATTGTGAAGGAAGCACAGAAGTGACAACTTCAGCTAACGGCAAGTCAAAATCTGGACTCAAAATGCAAGAAATCACATTTTTTCATCCCAACACATTGATTACGAGTATATAGAAAGGTAACCAAGACGAAATTTGTTTTGCCGAAAAAAATAGAAATTAAAGAGTGCAATTTAAATAAAGGAATCAACTCAAGGTATCGAAATGTATGAATAGCATTAGGCGATTTAAAAGCTTAAGCAACAGCAGCCCTGCAAATAAGCTTCGGCATTCGGCATTGCATGGGTAAATTGGCACGCCCGTTTGGGCATTGTGAGATACGCTACGAAACGATCGATTACATGGACATTTTCATCCTCAGGTGCATTAATGCCTGGGTCCAACATCAGTTAGGTCCCAGTTTCCCTTCTTTCAGCACGCGCTTTTGTCGTCGCTTTTGCGACATTTTATGCGAATATCCGAAACAAGATGGAGTTTGTAATACTTGAAAGGAGCGCCGGAGCGGTTCGAGCAGTATTTTCGTTGCATTTGTTGTCTATACAGTAGAGTGGGAAACGACGAATCATTGGGAGGAAGTCTTCAAATCTCTTTAAGGTATGCAATATATTTTATCCGTTGGAAACGATCTTCTTTCTGGTATAATATTTGTCTATTGCATAGTGCTATTTCCAAGGACTGATAATTTTATATCGATTATTTGCCTTTAATAATTATTATAGAACTAGCATAGTTTAAATTTCCATTTGCGAAGTAATTTTGTCATGGAAACACTACAATAAAACCACACACAACAGTGAGGACAAACGCTTATACGGTCTGTCCCCACAAATATTTAAATGTTTATTCAGTTTCCCTTTTCTATTTTATTTACAAACATTGAGATGGACAGTATTAAAAGCCATATCCAAAAAGGAACTTCTCGCTAATATTGTATATTCTTGGATTTTATGTAAGTGCTTTTTGTCATAACATATACTGGTAATTATTACAACCAGCTGTGCTGTATTATTAGAATTTACAGATTACAACTTAAAGTATATGCCAGCCAGTATACACCGGTTTTGTGTGGACTATTATATGGTTTATTTCAGTTGAATTATTGTTCCATCATTATGCACCATTATAGTTACCATTATAGTTTTAAATTTATTTCACAGTAAAGCTTGATCTACTGTAGCTGCCAACTGTTTAATTAACTGCTATGCATAAATGTGTATATTTTTCCTCACTTGAAGTATTTTATCATATATATATATATTATTATTTCCCGATTTAATTAACAGCATAGCTTGAACTAGCTGCCGAAAGACATGAAAATCTTGACAGCCCACTGCCCAAAGACGTGAACATCTTGACAATTTTGAAGTTCTCGCTATTGCTGTATATACATTTATGGTTTTATTTTTACTCAAAATATTGTCATTATATACAGTACTGCACTGTATTAATTACACAGTATAAGCTTGAACTAGCTGCCGAAAGACATGAAAATCTTGACAGCCCACTGCCCAAAGACATGAACATCTTGACAATTTTGAAGTTCTCGCTATTGCTGTATATACATTTATGGTTTTATTTTTACTCAAAATATTGTCATTATGTACAGTACTGCACTGTATTAATTACACAGTATAAGCTTGAACTAGCTGCCGAAAGACATGAAAATCTTGACAGCCCACTGCCCAAAGACGTGAACATCTTGACAATTTTGAAGTTCTCGCTATTGCTGTATATACATTTATGGTTTTATTTTTACTCAAAATATTGTCATTATATACAGTACTGCACTGTATTAATTACACAGTATAAGCTTGAACTAGCTGCCGAAAGACATGAAAATCTTGACAGCCCACTGCCCAAAGACGTGAACATCTTGACAATTTTGAAGTTCTCACTATTGCTGTACATGTATTATATATACATTTACACAATATATAGTGGTTTATTTTTACTCAAAGTATTGTTTAATCATTATGTATTAATTACACAGTAAAAGCTTGAACTAGCTGCCCAATGATGTGAACATCTTGACAACTTTGACGTTCTTGCTATTGTTGTGACTTTACTGTTTATACTTAACTGTACTTTATTGTATGACTTTATTTACCAGTGCTTAATAATTAACAAATAATTATTTAATTTTACATGTTAATGTACAGTACTATAATACAGCAGTTTAAAATTCATTGTGTCCACTACATTACCTATTTATTTAACTTTATTTTAGTCTATAGTATAAATATTTATATATTATAAATACTGATTATTATTCCAACCTATTATTTGTTTTCTTAATTAGGTTTTGGTCATATGTGGTTGGAAATCTGTTAAAAGTCTTAACAGTGTTGGTCTTTTGCATGCATTTGGGTTAATTGATAAGTTGCCAATGGATAGAAGAAACTCATTTTGTATTGCTTTGCCAATTGTGCCAATGACTTTACCAAGAGAGTACACATCACTTGCTTTGCTAGGAGGATGGCCTGTCAATACTTCAGGTGCAATATGTGAGTAAATACTTGAATACTTCTTTCCAATTAAATTCTCTGTTTTTCTCACTTTTCCAAAATCTATAAGGTACCCCTTTTTCTTGCAGACTAGAACATTGTTAGTTTTGATGTCACAATGCAAATACCCCTTTTGATGAAGATGATCAAGTGCATCAGTGATGTCATAGCACACACGGAACCAATCCTTGTCAGACATGGTTGAAACAATTCCCTTGAACTCGGCTTCAAAAAGTAGCCCATGAACAGTCAAGGATTCCATGCCATGTCCAAGAAATTCCATTATGATAGCGAAGGGTTTGCTACTGACCTGAACCCCTAAAAAATGAGGCACACATCTATGAGAGAAAAGTTGCATGTAGTATGCTTCTTGGTAAACATCTGCCAAATCACTGTTGTGGAGCTCTTTCACCACCACCGGTATTCCCAACCGCAAAAATGTCTTCATGGAACATTTGCCATAACTCCCAGATCCAATTATTTTACCACCAGTTACTGGATCCTCCAGCTCTTCAGGCAAGATTTGTGAAACTGGAAACTTGCTAATATTTTGTTGAAAAATCAAGATCTGTCAAATAAAGGAAAAAAGTTTATTGTTTAAAATATCTGAATAAAATTCTAATATTTTACTGTGTATGCTGCATATTGCATAGCCAAGGGCCTACCATGTGGGGAGGGGGAGGATGTGATTTGTTGGTTAATATCAGTACTGAGAAATTATGGTGGCATGTAGTTGGTTATTAGGGATATTTACATAATAACACATGCACATGGATTGGAGGCTAACTCACTGGCTTGATTATGCAAGATTGTATTTGCATTAATTTTCTGTTAATTCTTATTTGTATTATTTGTGAAATTGGGATCTTCATAACCTGTCGGTAATGTAGGATTAGTTTTTCCTCACCTGTAAACACAGTTGGCTTATTATAACCAAATAACAATAATATTACACAGGTATTTTTCTACTTTTCATTTTACAAATTATGAATACTGTAATATGTCATTACAATATGGCATGAGTTCACTAGCTTTTTATGGGCATTGTGGGATTTTTACCAGCAGGGCAGCTATCTACATTATAGCTCATGTATGTATTGATTCTTTATTTCTTACCACAATAGGATCTGGGGAATCCCCACATATATTTCAGATAAAATTCTGAAAAAACGATGCATTAAGGGAAAGCAAGGGCCCTCTACACCTCTGGATACCCATCCATTTTGTATAAAATACCAGTAATAATTTCCTATTATGAATATATTGTGGGAGTGTGGTCTTCCAATGAATTTCACTTAAAACTACATATATACATTTAAGTTGGTTGGTAAACTTGAACAATTAGGTATATTGAGATCAATCAAATTACTCCAGTTAGTCCCCCACCACCTGTACAATAAAATTTTTATGTTTGTACTAAATTATTTACTGATGGCAGTGATGCTCTAAATATGGTATATGACATTTTAAATTGACTGCTAAAATCAAAGTTTAAAAAAAACACATTACAGTGTAGCCTGTGTATCCTCTTACCGTTTCTTTCTTCTTTATATCTAGCAAATGACTTTTCATTTCTTTGTTTTGTTGAGCGCCTTTCTTCCACAACGTGTAATATTTTGAAGCAAGCTGCTTGGCCTTCTTATGATTTTCCGTGGCATTTCGTTCTGCGCGCAAAGCATTTTCTAACTCTTGGTTATATTTCAACGTTCGGTTCTGTCTTCGATCCTCGCGTCTTTTGCCCCTCTGCTTTTTCTTTCTCAAGTTTCGCATCAAACGTTTTCCTTCGGTAGATCGTGCCATCACGACAAGCTCTGAAATTTGCGCGGGCTTAAGCGCGATATTATTATACTTCCATATTTGGGCACGTTCACCATATTTGTTGTGCTAATTATTCCTACAATAGATCGAGGAGCACTGGATCGAGCAGATTGCCTGCACGTTGCCAAGGGTAACGAAATGCTCGGGCTTTTAAAATTCACGTTTTTGGGTCTTTGCAACTGTCAACTACCGTAATATGGTTTCAGAATCCTCCCATATATTAGACAAGAAGTAAGCTCTGGAATATTATTTGTGTTTTCATGAAACAGACAGTATATACATTACGGAGTATATCATATCTACAGTATTTACATTGGTGTGCACGATCACGTCGATCAGCAAGTGGAGAATGCTGTTCAAGGAACAATCAACAATTGATGCCTTGGTTTCTAACAAAGATAACTTGTATAAAAAAGCATATAATGGAACTAGTTTGATTATTAGTACATGTTTGTCGGTGGTTTAAAAGACGTTAAAAACATTTGCTCTTTCTGTACATATAAAGACAGGCAACTCAACATTTTTAAACTAAAAGGTACGTAGCCTTATTAAATATTTGAATATTTTCAGTAATTCGTTTAAATCGTGAGGCCGTTTTAATTTAAGTGATGTTATACAGGACAATTTTTTGCAACGATTTTTAACGCGTGATCTTGCCGCAAGTACCAAATTGATGTGTGTTTGTGTATTAAGACATGCGATCATTTGTGGACAATTTTTAACTAAATTTTTGTATGGCAACATGTTGCGTTAAAAATCGTCGCTAAAAATTGGCCCGTGTTTAAAACATCACCTTTTGGTTAGCCCGGCTTACTGAGCTAACTAATGTGTTACAAAATTGACAAATTTTTTCCTTGGCTACAAGAAAATTTAGCCAACAATATTTACCAGGCTAACTCAGCTGATGCACGTACAGTAAACCGTGCAGCCCCTTAGCTTCGGAACTTTTTAAGAAGAGACTTTGCATGGCGAAGTTTGTTTAGTTTAGCTGAAATTGTTGGATCTTTAGCCATATTATCTGAGTTGGGTAGCTCCTCATGTTCAGCATAGAATTTCATCTCCCAATCTTTAATTTCTGTTCTTAATTTTCCTTCTGCAGCACTTATCACACAATGAATATGGGCAACTTTATCCATGTAAACATCATAATGTCTTTTATCTTGAGGGAACTGTTTGTGCTTTTGCCGAGCTTTGTCAAATTGTACAACCTCAGGTATTGAGCCCAAAACCACCTGTGCAGATTGACTTAACCGGGAGGGAAAAATGTGCTTAATTTCACTATTGCCCTTATTTGCACTGTTGTTTTCCACTGGCAATATCTCGTCAGCTGATGGTTGAGTAGAGGTGCCTAGAAAGTTACAAATAAAATAAAAATCAGTTAGAATGCTAATCTCAATTTCATGTACATGTACTATGTACATTGCTATACTTTAAACAAGGAAAGTGATTCACATGTGCATGATCTGATCATCCTTCAACCCAATTAATGGCCAAAAATTTGTTTGATACGTTTGATTATTAATTAATATATCAAAATATCAAGTTAGCATTATAATATACCTCCATCTCTTGTATGTTCTGTTCCATTTTCAACAGCAGTATCATTTCCAACTTCAGTGAAAGTAAGCACATTTTCTAATGAGGCTGTGTGGTCAGCTTGGTCATCATCTTCATGAACTTCAAGGTTTTCTGTATCTTCATCTGCTGCTACACTCTCTACTTGTTTGGGTGGGACATGTACAAGAACCATGTTGTCATTCTGATCAGGGATTCTTAAAACTTGCAGAGGAAGAGAAAGATTTCCACTCAAGCATAACTCCCAACATTTCTTCAGGTAATGCTCCTCTTCTTTGAAGTTGCTTGATCTAAAATGATGCAAGTGTGGCCCTTCATCGCGCTGCTCTTCTTCCCCTGGCCCATCAAAGAATTCTATGTTGCCTTGATGATCTTTTTTCCACCATACTCCTTCACCAACCAATAAGTAATCACTTATTTTCTCTAAATGAGCTTGCCAGGAACTACCATGCTCATTTAGAAAATCTAAGGAGAATGTTGTATTTGAAAATGATGGCAATGACATTGAAAGCTTAGAAACTTCAGACTGTTGTTTTGCTGGTAATGATTGGTGATTGCATGACATTGTGGAATTAAATTTTTCTTCAGCTTGTACTCTAATAAAAACATTCCCCACAATCTGGTCTGGGTGATAGGATGATGTTGTTTTGGAAATGCTCTTGAGAGTGTTAAAGACCCGCTCTTGCTCTTCGACATAAGTTGATCTTCCACTAATTAACCTGTTTTGGACAGCTGCATGAGATGTAATATTGTGGAAATATCCACCATAAAATTTCCGGCTTGTTAATTTCTTCAAGTTAAACCCAATAACTTCTCTACACAGGATGGAGTGATACCAGGCCAGATTGTGGAGGCGTAGAATTTGCTTTGGTGATCTGTTCTCTTCTGAGTTGTAGGCAATTGCTTGTATTTCAACTAGTGTATCGAGAAGGGCTTGTGCTTTGGATGAGATTTTTCCTCTGGAATGAAGAGCTACTTTAATGAGGGTGCATCGATAGTCAAATGTTCTTTTAGTATTCTTATCAGCAAGGGAAACATCAACAATTTCATCAATAGTGGTAGCTTCATTGACAGGGAGATGTTGTGGTAATTCTGTAAGCATGTTATGTATGTGATTGCCAATGTCATGTAAAGGCTCAAAGGGCAAAATTTCATATCTTTGGCAATTGATTGACTGTAGAGTTGCTGCTGGAGCTGTATACAACAATGCTGGTACCCGTTGCACACCATGCATCTCTTCAGCCAAGAGCTTCTCCTTTTCTTTCCTGGTGTCTCCCTCATAAATTTGCCTCGATGCCAGCTCTTGTGTCAGCTCTGCTACTGTAAGGCACTTCCGTGGTGCACTGATCTTATCATGAGATTTTTTCCGACTGATAACTCCTTTCAGAACCAGTTTCTGCTTGTCATCCAGTGAAACATTCTTGCATCTCAGGCTGTGATCCATCTCGTATACTCGATGTGCACCGACTCCACAGACTGAACAGTAGTATGCACCTCCTTTTTGTTGCCCACTTTCAAACTGTCTGGCAGGAGCATCCCCATGAAAAAATCTCATGATATCAGTGATTTCATCTCCCTGCCCTTACGAAAAAATCCTATAGGATCCTATAGGAATTCCTATAGGAATTTGTAATTCCTATAGGAATTCCTATAGGATCCTATAGGAACAAATTTTCCTATAGGAATTTGAATAGGAATTCCTATAGGAAAATATGCTTCCTATAGGAATTCCTATAGGATGCTATAGGAATAAATTTTCCTATAGGAATTTGATAGGAATTCCTATAGGAAAATATGCTTCCTATAGGAATTCCTATAGGATGCTATAGGAATAAATTTTCCTATAGGAATTTGAATAGGAATTCCTATAGGAAAATACGCTTCCTATAGGAATTAAAATTTGTGTTGGCCAAATTACAAAATAAATATTATTAGCAAACATTTTGGTCGTTGGTCTAAAATAATTTTATTTCCATACAAAAAGCAGTTGAGACAGACCTGAAATTCCATATCAAGATAAAAATTGCCATTAGTTCGGTTCTTCAACCACATTCCGCAGTATCAGACCATTGCCATAATTCCGAATTAATATGTGAGTCAGTGAGTGTAATTTTGAAACAGAAAAGCGTATCAGAATTCAGAAAGAAAGGCTACAGGTAATAAAACTTCTGGCTAAACAGCGCAGTCACCAGAGAGGCTCCGTCTAGCCAGTGTCGTACCCAGGCGCATGCAGCCACGAAACCGCGCAGATAGCGAGCGCGCATTGATACTTGGGATAGCGTCATTTCATTTTCGATTCTCATCTCAGCGCGCCACGTTTGAAATTAATTTGTGATGGTGTTTTGGCTTTTGAGATTCAAGCTATGGAAACTTTTGGTAATAAAAGACTTTTTGTTTGCGAAGAGATCAGGCAGACAGTCCTCACCGAAGTAACATGTTCTTACGGAAAGATTTAGCTAAAAGCTATGAAAATCCAGCTGAACCAATAAAGTCCTAGAAGCTTCTCTCGCACGAGGCTACGAGCAAGGTAAGAGATTGAGTATTTATCGTTTGTTTTCTATTGTCCTCCTTATTGTAATGTGAAATTTTCTTTGGCTCTCGTCAAATTTCCTGTTTGATTGTCCAATACAAACCATTTTATACTGAAGTTAGTGTAGTTGAACTGTTGAAGTCAATGTTTGGTATTAAGTCATCATCTAGTTTTGACTCGTGAACATGGCGGTTGGAATCTCTTCTCAATTTAGTCAATTGTGGTTCCTAACAAACTCTCAAATCATTCCACCTTTTTTGCCATTCTTTAGCCACCGTTGCTTTCATGATAAGGATTATCTTATGTAAAACTAAAGCATTCAGATTTTGAGGTAAAAGTTATTTGTGATTAGCGTATTTTCACTGAATCACAGGCAGAATTCATCATCATTAATATGAAATATTAAATTGTTGTTAACAGACTAACAGTATGTTTTGTGTGTGTGTGTGTGTGTGTGTGTGTGTGTGTTTGTTTGTTTGTTTGTTTGCTTATTCATTTCATATATTATTTTCTCTTGTTTTCTAGTGCATAGGGTAGAGCTACCGTGTTCAGTTGTGTTCAACCATTTAATTCAACTTGCTGTTTATATTGGTAAGTAAAATCCTTAAATAACCTTAATTCATATACTAGTAGTTTATTTATTGAGTAATGACATAATGATCTATTCCTATGTTGATATCTCAAAGTACTAATTACAGGTCATATATTGGTCTAACTGTATGTCTTATATATATATATATATATATAAAGTATAAAGTATAGTTTTACCTTAAAGTCTTCGCTACCAGAGGTTTCACCCTAAACGGGATCATCAGGATCATCACCTGATGATCCCGTTTAGGGTGAAACCTCTGGTAGCGAAGACTTTAAGGTAAAACTATACTTTATACTTTGTATTTTGCTCTATCTATATGGTATTGAGCACTCTCTAACATTTCGTGAACCATAACTCACTTATATATATATATATATATATATATGAGTAAAATTTGTTCTCAAGCTTTTTATACTCAGAAAAATGTCTGAGTATCCCTGACGGGATTCTTATCTTTCTTATTATCTTATCTTACCTTCTTATTACCAGCAACCTTTGATTTATCCTTCTCACTACTGTCTGAGTCCCAGTAGTTCAGTCGGCAGAGCGTCTGTCTGGATATCAGAAGGTCGCGGGTTCGAATCCTATCAGGGATACTCAGACATTTTTCTGAGTATAAAAAGCTTGCGAACAAATTTTACTCATATTACACCAAGCTACAAACTTCACTCTTAACATACATATATATATATATATAGTTAAAGTTCAAAGACTCAACAGGTTTGATTAGACATTTTATTACTATTTAGTTTCGTGCCACAAATATTGTGTGGTACTCTTCAGATAAAATGGTTAGACCATTTTATCCGAAGAGTACGCGCACAATATTTGTGGCACGAAACTAAATAGTAATAAAATGTCTAATCAAACCTGTTGAGTCTTTGAACTTTAACTATAATATGCTCTGGATTCCCATCGAGCACTCTGCCAAAGGTTTTTACAACATCTTCTACAGTATATATATTTAACAATTAAATTATGAGCTCAAAATTTCTGAGTGAATAGTTGACGAGAGTGGACAGCATTTGCAATAGTACACTAGTAAGTTTCTGCTATATATATATATATATATATATATATATATATATATATATATATATATATGCATGCTAAAACACAGATCACACATCTGGATATTTTAGAAAGTTGAACAGTTTGATTAATAAGACAAACTGATATAATACTAATAATATTCATTTGGTATAATTTTAGTGATATACAGATACTGCATATTCCTTATACCTTACTGAACATGCCTATATTCTAATTGTCTTCAAAATTATAAGAATTCTGCTAAGGAAAGTAGAATTTTCTGTCCAAATTGTTTGTTCGGTAACTGCAATCTTGTACTTTGGAGGAATGTGACCTTGGGAAGGAATCTTACTCTTGACCCTGCATGGGAGGCTAGTCAGCTAGTTAGTAGGTCATTACTGAGAGCCCATTTGTGATACAGTATATGATGGAAGATTAAGTCATATATATACTTTGTATATGTTTAATACATGTATTGACATTAATTTACACTCCACATGATTTTACTCTCTAAAGGGGAGGTAGCAATGGTATTGAGTCAAATGATTATTACCCATTCCTGCCTGAGCCAGCCAATAATGTCCCCTTTATTGTTTTACTATGTTTATCAGCAGATGATTCCTCAGACACCCTATTGTAGGCATCAATGGGTTAAATGGATTGACTATTTAAACAAAGAAAAATCACAACAAAATCAAAATTTTAGCTTATAAATTGAAATTTTGAGTTTTGCTGCAAAGTGGTTAATGTGTACCTTTAAATATTTGATTTAATTAAATATTAGTTAACAAATTGTTGAACTAATTTTCTCATTCTACAGGACTGGACTGGTACACATTGAGTGATGATGCGAAAGCCAACTTCTCAATGAAAGAAAAGGATTGTTGATGTCCAAGATGATTACACTGATGTTCCCTTGTGTCATTGCTGATTGGATTGTTGTTAAGTACACTTTGAAAATACCAACATTCTAAATATGTAATGTAGTATCCTAGTATTCCTAAATGCTGAATGATGTATTTTGGATATAGATGCAGAACCACATACATGTAACATGGTTAGGATTTTTAGCTTAGTTAATATTTGGGAATTTGAACTGCCAAAAATGGTTTGCTTATGACAATCGCCCCATATACCATGTATATAACTAGTATTTATTATAGTAAGTGTATACTTTAATGTCATCCTGATGTAAACCCTCACAGTTTTTAAATATGTGTTAAAATATATTGAATATGTTGACATTAATGTTAAATGCTTTTAAAAATGTTTATTTTCTCTTGGTCATTGATGTGCTGAATGACATGTTTCAGGGTGTGTTATTATGCACACCTACATGTGTAAGATAACACACATCAGGGCATGTTGCATAACACACCTTTTTATTAACACCTATATATAACACATCTTAACATGTGTTATATAACGTACCAAGGTGTGTGAAATAACACACCTTTTCACAAAACACAACTTATGTGTCAAAGTTTGGACAAGCCAAAAAAAAACCTTACTAGATGTGTTTTTTAACATACCATAAGGTGTGCCTTTCAACACTTAAGGTGTGTTAGAAAACCTAACGTAAGGTGTGTTTACATTTGGACAAAAAAGGTGTGTTAATGTAGAATATTGTACTGCGTAACTATTGATAAAATGTTTTGTAGAGTATCTTGTAGAATTCCAAAGACTGTTCTATGGTATATCTTGTAAGATAGCTTATAGAATATTCTAAAGAATTTCTATTACATCTTATAGCATATCCTATAGAATATTCCATAGAGAATCCAATAGAATACATCCCAAAATCTAATAGAATATTCTATATAATTTTTTATGGAATATTCTATTGGATATTTTCGTAAGGAGAACTTGCTTTGTTTCTCTCACTGATGAATTTCCATAGGATTTGCTCAATAGCAAATCCTATAGGATTTAATGGGAAATCCTATAGGAATTCCTATAGGATATTTGGGCAAAATCTAATAGGAATTCCTATAGGATTTCCTATTGAATCCTATAGAAATTCCTATAGAATCCTATAGGAATTCCTATAGGATTCAATAGGAATTCCTATAGGAAATTGGGCCAAAATCTTATAGAAATTCCTATAGGAATTCCTATAGGATTTTCTATAGGAATTCCTATAGGATTTTTTCGTAAGGGTGGGTGTTCTTGACTTTGTCATTTAGCTCATGCAGGCACTCAATCCTTGTGTCCACATAAGCTAATTGCTCATAGTCAGTGCCACTGCATCGAGCAAGAATGTAAATTTCTGGAGTTTCAACCAAGACTTGAACATCAGCATGTTTATGGTATTTTGCATAATATTCATCATTTGTGTAAAACACAGCAGAATCATATATGCAAGCTACCATAAAAACCAGATGACTGTGGTTAGCAATGGTGGACTGGTCATGCCATATTTTCAAATGACGCGTTCTCTCAACTTTCTGTAATCTTTTCTTCATGTCTTCAATGCTTTCACCTTCCTGGTACTCATTTATGGCTTTTAATTGCTGCGTTAACTCATCATTTGACATCAGGATGTATTCTTGGTTCACCCTGCTTCTCATCAGCTTCTCGTGCTTGTGAAGTAGTTTCTGGCGAATTTCCAGTAGAGGATGTTTACGGCCTTGGACATGAAACACTTTCTTTATAATCTTGCCATCTTCTTGCAGAACATGTTTCTCATACTACAAAATATTTCAACAAAATTAATTAAAATGCATACATGTTCATAATTATCACTCAATACCATGCTTGTAAATATATAATTATGTATACATTATATACCTAATTACCTATAATAATATTTATATACCTTTTTTGGTACAATTAATTCTCCAACACTGTATTCCCCTTCCAGAACTTTTGTTTTTAGCTGTTTTTTTAGTTCCTCATTTGTACTCGGTGTTGGAATGCTAATTTCACCTCCTGCACCCTTTCTCTTTTTCTTTCGGGTCCTTGGAAAGTCGTGGTCTCCATTTAATTTTCTTTTGAAGTGAGTGGTGTCAACTCCAGCAGATTCCACATACTCTTTAGCAATTTGCCCACCATTTCTTGCTCTTTCTCCTTTTGTGTTGGTGATGGCATACTTAAAAGCTAAGCTGGACCAATTAACTTGTATGTTGTCATCATATCCCTGTACTTCATTTTTAAGTGCATCTTTGTCCCAAGTCATTTTGTCAAATCTACCAACAGCATTTTTCTTTGGTTTACCACTGTTGGAGCTTTCATCATGTCTTTTAATTGCTTCCTCCTTGCTTTCAAATGCCATTGCAAGACGTTCACGCTGCCTGGCTCTAAATGATTGACGGTTCCCAAGGCATCTATAATATCATAATTTAAAAAAATAGTGTTATATATTAGATGTGTGTATATATGTAGTATACACACAATTAATGTAACAGTAACATGTACAGTAACATGATATGAAAATGTTTTGTCGCACATGCACTAGCTAGTTGTATAGGGTTATGCTTAAATGTTTATTTATTTTTTATTATTTATATTTTTAAAACATATTTTTATTATCTATATTGTTAATTATTACTTATTAAATATGTTTAATTACATGAACTTGACTGGTAAATATTAAATGTCAACATTCACTTTACCTCATTACTGATGTCTTCTTCCATTGTTCTTCCAAACAAGCCTTTGCTTTCCTCATATTATTTCTCATTTCTTTTTTCTTGTCAGCTCTGGACAGCTTGGTTTGAATGTTCAACTCCTTAAGCGTCGTGAATGCTTTCACCAAGGGCACATTGTATGTCCTTTCAAACACTGGATTCAGGTCGTCATACACTTTTTGAGCTGCACGTTGGTATTCTCGTTGGTTGCACTTGACTGGAATTGGATTTGCGCGTATTGTGGAGGCAATATCTTGAGCAACTGCCACTGGATTTTTCTTTAAACAACCTTTGAATTCCTTGGATGTTACAGGAAAGAAGGACTGAAAGACTGAATACCTGTGAAAGCAACCTTGGCAATCCATCAAGCTGTGTTCAGCTTTTCGTTCGGGTGACAGCTTCTTCCAGTTATCCGCAGAAAAGGCCTCTAAATATTGTTGGCGCTCTTGCATTTTGCGGGGATTCCAAGTACTGAACTTCTTGCGAAGATCTGGTAGCTTTCTCTTGAAGGTTTTCAGATCAACTGCGAATTTGTTTCCAGTTAACATATGCGTGAAGCGGTTGTATATATTCTGTACACTGCGCGCTTGATGCTCCTTTGGCGTCTCGTTCGCGTTGCGTTTAATTTTGGCAACAACCGCTTTTGTGACTTGCCAAACTGCTGTCTTAGCAAATCCACAGGAATGTGGGTGAATGAGACTAATAACCATGATGATAAAGGACGAGACTTTTGCGATAGAAATCATTTACGGTGAACACACTTTATACGACACTCTTCCCTTATCGGAGCGAACTTTGAATCTGGCGCCTAAATTGCGGTCACGCGCATTATTCTGACAGGTTTTTGCGTCATTAAGACATAACGCAGGCCAAACTACGTCAGACCACTATAATATTGCAATATTTCCTCTATAAAGCAGCACTTATAAAAGTTACAACGAGTGCCGCAGTGGCGACACAAAATTATATAGTGCACTAGAATGATGCATAAAAAATATGCACTTCGTTTAAACTACTGAAGAAAACTAAATATCATGATTCCAAATTAGAACATTTTTCTATTTGTAGTAAAACGTATGGCTTTCTAGACTTAAATAATAAGTTCCAAAATGCACATTTCAAAGAAAACTAGCTTCCCTGCGCTATAGTTGTTTTGATCGCCATTTTGCGCGTGCATAGTTGCCATGGCACTGGGTTCTACCGCTGAAAGAAGTACCTCGGCTCAAGCGTAAAAAATGGCGCATTCGACAAATGTATTTACGTTCTAAACGTTTAACTTCAATGGCTTCGCCGGGAAGGTTTTTTAGGTTTACCGATTACCCCTATCAACCTTAATGCTAGAAAATATATTCAACTGCATTGCGCAACCCGTAAAAGTTACATTGACATTTCGTAAATAGCTTTAAATGGACAAATTCCTTAGAAATACAGCGATGTTTTCATTTCACCCCAATTATCTTAGTGATCAGTGGTAAAATTCTATCGATTCAAGGTTGAACATTAAAGACCAATCTTAGATTTTACTATATGTACCAAAAGAAAGTCGTGGGAGAATGATTATCCATTCCTGCAGGTCACATTTCAAAATGCGTTATTTTTACTATAAATTTAGGCTTATAACTGATCACGTGACTTCCTCTTACCAAAGTTAAACGTACCAAAAAAAACTTAGAATCTATACGAAGGACATTAACGTAAAAAACAATCACATTGTTGCAACAATGAATTTAAAATAATTTTTCGTTTATTTTCTCTGATTTAACACCGCGAGGGAGACTGGACCCAGGCATTAATGTACCTGAGTCCCGGTTAACCAGGCTAGCGCGGCAGTCCATGTAATCACCCCCTAAGTTGATGGCCTGCTATGTTTAACCTGTTGTTGGATTTACTGTTTATCCTCAGTACTTCAGTTTGGTTGTAATTCATGCCGTTTGCCTTTTAGGAGAATTTTTAGGCTCATCTTGTTCTTTGGGTAAGAATTGAAATATTTAGTTTATTCAGTTATTTTATAAAATAAATGCCTAATTGTTTTTCTTTGTGTTGGGAAAGATGTTGCTCGGCGTTTGAAAAGCTATAAAGAACAATCGCCGGGCGGCTCGTGGTATAGGTCACGCGTTTCCTTTGAAAATGCTGCAACTTTAAATTTAAATAACCGCGGCATAAAATCCTTAAAACTAAATACAACTCGGTGGAGGATGAGATAGGATCGTGTTTAGCCGTTAACATTCTGTGCTTTCGTGGTACTGTCTTAGGCAAAGAAGGTTTCTTAATTTCGGATCGATTAAAGGGAAATGACTCAAACGACCTTTCTACATCCAGTCGTATCTAGGATTAGGGCTTTGTAATGGCGGTAACACTGTAGCTTGCATGAAGGAGGCACAACTTGGTCCAAAGGCAAAGCTTGCATCTAAGATTTCGTTTTTATTCATGCATCTAATATCGTTTTAAGCGATTTCTTTGAGGTTGTTTTTATCATTTCCTGGTTATAAACTTACAATGAAGGTAATTATATTCGGCAAATGATTTGCTTGATTACAACTATGGAATGTTAAAGAAAGAATAATTACTGCTGATCGTCACTTGACTCGACAGATGTTGTTGTAACGTTATACCGTCTCTTGTCTTCGACGAACCTTGGTGAACCCCGGTGTCAAAGAAAAAAAAAAGGATTATATGTATCAAGTTTCTAGTATCTTATAATTATTGCGTTTTGTTGGTAAACCAAGTTCATTATGAAGAAAGGAAGATGGTTGTTATACCGAATTGCCTACGTCATGGTGATGTTTGAGCTGACATTAAGTATACCAGATAAAGTTCAACAAACGTGTGTTAAAGCTTGTCTCAAGCTTGTCACCCCGTCTTTGAAGGTAAGAAAATATGTAAGTTGTCTCAATATTCGGTCGATAAGAACATTGCATAATACCTGTTGTTTTGATTGTTGTTGCTCGCTCGGATACGTATAATAATGAATAATAATTTTGTTAACATTCCAACAAAAAAGGAATTATCTATATTGTCAGGTATATAATGACTTGAGTTAGTGCGATTGGTCTCTTGTTTCGCGTGTTAACAACTAGCGACAAACTTTAATATCTGAATAAACTAAGCTGTTACCATCTACTTATATCAATATGCAGGACTTGACCAATATCAAGTATATCAAAACACATCGTATCTGTTTACCGTTATATATAGTATGTTAGTCTTGAGCAGGGAATTTGCCACTCGTATAAGTTGCTTAGCCTTCATTTATTGTTGTGTTCGAATATAAAAAGAGCGTGTATAAAAATATATACAGTATATAATACGACTCTTTGCTTTTTTATACAGCTTAATTAATACAGCTCTTGACGTATCTTAGTAACCACATGGTAAATAATATTAATTAATAATAAATTAATATCTTTTTATTAACTCATGATACGTTAAGTTTCATATATAATTTGTTCTTTTGACTTGTGTTTCATGGTTTGCGTATACCTGCTGCACGTATATATATGTAAGTTATTATAAACTGAACCTTATAATTATCAGAAAAAGTGTCAGACAATTAAAAATGTTAAATATTTTATTCTTTCTTGCGTGAGTCACCCACTTGAACATGCATCCGTCGTTTGTTTGGTAGCTAATATTTTCTTAATTATATGTGATACGTCACTGATACCTTATGTTGTGAGATATTCTTTGCTCAGAATTTGAATACTCATGTGTTTATACGTTGGAAAGAAACGTAGCAGCTTAGACTTAGTTTGAGTTTCGCCGTTTAAAAATAATTATTTTGAAAACTATGTGTTCAGTTCAAGGGAGCACGTTAGAATGTGATACGTCTTGTAAATAAACTAAACTTTACTTACGTAAAGTTGTTGACCAGGAGACGTTTTGTGCGAGTCGCCGAGTTCGATAAAACCGCTGACGATATGAGCCCACGACGAGCGAGCCGAATACTCTCCGAAGATACGCGAGGGCGGAGCGGGAAGGGAAAAGAGAGGGGAGTGCAACTATCGAGCACGTGATGGCTTTCAGCCAATAAAATAGTCCGATTAGAAATAGCTTTTCCGTTTTCGACAATGCTCGTAGCAGACTAGCAGTGGCTCGTAGCAGTAGATCGTATATAGATCTTATAAAGATCGAGCCAAATACAAAAATCATCATATTCTACGACTCGTTCAGTAACTACTAACTACCCTATTAAAGTTCTTGTAAGAATTTCATTAAAAATAATGAATAGTTTTAACACAAAAGGATCAGTACTCGTACTCGTACTGGTCGATCGTTCCACAAACTCGTCTCCTCTTCTTCTCGCACAAACTCACGAAGGAAATAAATGAAACTTCCCAAAAGTTGCACGATTCAGTTGGTTGATCTTGCCGAATCTAACTCCTTTTGTATATGTTGTGGGCTTCTTCGGTATTGAGATCATATCCTGGAGCGTCGAGCCGTCGACAAACAAACCCGCGATGGCGCGATTCTGACAATAAAAATTCAAAATGACTTATAACTTTATATTCATGAAAGCCAACGGTTTTCTCATCAGAGTCCAAATTGATAAATCATTCAACGAAAACAACTTACGTCCTGCTGTGAATATCACGAAAATCGGGTTGTTGTCTCGGTATTCGCGTATATAACAAGACGCCTGCTTAGGCGTTCACTCGGGCTACTGATAGCAATGCAGCTTGGCATAGCCTATATGCACGAAACAGCGCAGCAGCGTGCACATATTGCAGTAAGCGTTTGTTAAAAAATACAGAAAACCTAGTGCTAGATTCGGTAGATTCAAGCAATCATTAGACAACTATTAAGTTGGCTGCCAGTTAATATAGTGAAAAAGCTGGATTGAACGAGCTGGCAGCGTTTATAATCTAGACGTGCAAACAGTTCGACATAGTACATGTTTATCAGTATCTTTTGCATTATTTGGTGCTACTCAGTAAGCAGTATATTACCTAGACGATTGACAGCAAGCGAACGTAGGTACCAAGGAACTACATATTAAAACTATGCACACACTGAAAACACTAATGAAATTATATTAAGCTTAAAGTGCCTCTATGGCCTGTGGGATCTTTACATATTTAAATATCTTAGGTTAAAAGAAAATGTTTCCCGAAATTTTTTCTCAAAAATATGAAATCCCCGCCCATTAACAGCGCTTCAAAGTTGGTACCTCTATAACTGTGACCGTGCATTAGGGACATGGTGCGAGTTTACTCTGTGACGTCACGGTCGGAACCGAACTTCTGACTATTTAGTGTGTTTTTGGTATTGCGTCTCTTAAACCTTTATTTGGCTAAACTACATCGACCTTGTATTCTCTAATATTATTTTAAAGTGCTGAGACTAGACAAAACTGCGAAGAATTACGAGACGAGGCAGACGATGGATGTTTGTTTGGCAACGAAGCGAGAATAATAATAGTTTTAACTTGTAAATTGTTGGGGGTTTTCAGCTGTTTTGAATTATTTCATGTGTGCAAAGCGCACAGTTGCTATTTATAAACCTAAAATGCGGACGAAAAACCCGAAATGGACTCTCAAGGGATTCAAAATGAACGTTTTTCTATTGTTGGAAACTCAGAATTAATGAAAATGCGGACAAACATGTTGAAATTGACAACCGACCGATGTCATCTGTGCGGAGCGCTATTGTATTTTGAGTCTGCTGTGTATGGTTATGTGTTACAGAACGTCGAGAAATCGATAGAAATAGTAACGTGCACACTATCTGAAATTTTATTGTTTTTAACCTAACCAATCAGATGACGAGTTTCATCGGAGTTTCCCAGAGCCTCTGATTCTTGGTAATGACCAAAAGGATCGCAGGCTCATATACTTATAACCTGATACTACATGTTGTACTATTTAATTACTGTAATTTTCGATCGGTAAGTAATTAAGAATTAATTTAAATTAATTAAAAAATGTGTATTATTTGAAGGCAAGAATACAAAGTATTCATAAAGATGGTCGTCTATCTATAATTTTATATATATATATATATATTATATATAATTATGCAAGTCGTAAATTGTGGCGTATACACAGTATTTATAAACATGGCCGTTTAAAATAGCCTTTCTATTTTCGAACCTCGTTCTTGTCTTGATAATTTAGACAAAAGCTTTACGTAAGAAGAAGATTGAAAGGCTAATTTGAATGCATGCAAAAAATTATAGATAGACGACCGTCTTTATGAATATACTTTGTATTCTTGCCTTCAAATAATACACATTTTTTTAACAGATTTATTCGTATTAATTACTTACCGATCAACAATTACAGTAATTAAATAGTACAACATGTAGTATCAGTTTATAAGTATTAAAAATAGGCGCGCTTGGGCGTACATGTACCTAATGCGTCGAACAGCTCGAACTGACTCGGGATGTGATTGGAAAAACCTTCTGAAATTTGATTGGTCCTGAAGAATATTCTATTGTTACTTAACTAACATCGGAAAACCTTGCATGCCGACATAGTATCTACTCGCATGCGCAATAGATACAAAAAGAAGGATGAGAAAAAAATTAGGATCTAAATGGGGTTAGGCGCGAATGGGACTCGTAGACCTATGCATGGCGTCTACCCAATAATTAAAATAATTTATGGGTGGTGGATGCATGGATGAACGAATGAATGTATGGTCATCGAATGAATAAATAGAAGTTTTGTCCTGTAGCACAAGGATAATCAGTTAATCACGAGCCAAGGACTTTGTACAAATTTTTTCTCCATCAAAACTAAATTAACCAAAGAGAAGTATTTTGCCTAAAATAGCATTTAAATAAACTAGGACTAAAAAAATGGTTTCGGCTAAAAAGGATGACTCAAAAGGACCCGTCCAGTTCTTTTGCAGCTTTTCCAAAGTATGTCGTCAAATATGTTTTTCCTAAAATCTAGGTGTAAACCAGATTTCTGATTAGGGTTAGGGTTTATGTTGTGGTTAGGGTATCACAAAATTGCGAAAATCTTGAGATTCACTGAAGCTTCGCGACAAATTTGGAAAAACAAATTTGACGACATATTTTGGAAAAGTCGCGAAAGGACTGAACGGGTCCTTTTGAATCATCCCTTTTAACCTCGACCTAGAAAAACGACCTGTCGGCGTTTCTTTACGTATAATGTTTAAGACCTTAACGGGACGATTAAAATAGGCGCTAGAAAAGTATTATTTTTGCAGTTAGAGACATGAAGAATGTTATTAAAGGTCTGACTAAGCCCAGTACACATTAGATTACGCTTGTCCGTGATTTTTTCAGCCGTTGTTTATAAACTTTGATATAGGAATAAACCAGATCTAGCTTTGTAAAATAATCGGGTTTAGGGTCTTATAGAGGGTGCCTGATCAGTCAAATCACCGGAAAATTTGTTCTTAAAATCCTAAGAGAGAGCCGTCCTTAGCCAGATCTTGCAATCAGAATATCTGATACGGTATCTCGCCTATGATGGCTGGACGTTTTCATGCATGTAAACAACGCTAAAGAGGGCTGGCTCTGAAGGGCTGAAAAGAGTTATTGTACGCACGAGCATGAAGGGTTAGCCTTTCTTGAGGAGCTGGAAAATTCCTATGAAAATGCGAGGTGAAATTCTGCCCCTTGACTACGGCCCTCCTAGGAAGACTGGCCCTTCCAATATTGGCACCCTCTTAGACGCGGCGCTTGTTTCGGAAACGATATGTCGACGATATTGTCTGCGGTATCCTCAGATGAAGTGGAAATTCATTTGAACCATTTTAAATTTGATTCAATTCACGATAGAACGCGGAACGAATAGAAGCTCACCTTTTTTGGATAATTTGATTGTCGATTGAGACTGGAAACTAAAAACTGGGGCATACCGAAAACCGACGCACACTGATAAGTACCACCATTTAACTCTCACCATCCCATGTGTATGCCATTAGAAGCAATTTCTAAAACTTTGTTTTTCGAGAATCCGTACATGGCATAATAGTTCCGATTTGAGGAAAAGTGAAACGACAGCTTGTATTTGACGTTTTAAAAGTAAATAACCATCTTTATTATAATTTCTTAAAAAAATTGTTTAAAACTAGTTATACCGCCACGTTTGTAAACGAGTCGATATCACGCAAATGTTAACTGTCAACAAATACATGTTTCAAGTAATACTTAAAATATGAACAGCGGTGTTTTATCAGTGTTTAATTGTATCTTAATCTTTATTTACAGGTTGTTGAAGACACACGTTGCAGCACGTTAAGCAATGAGTCTTACTCAGAAGACGAAAGAGAACAATGCGATCACATTTGCGGCGACATTCTAAGAAACTTTTGCAACCAGACAGGTACAAACCTTATGCATTTTACATTCAACGTATTTCTTTTAGTGTGTTCACATTTGGCCATACGTTTTGTTACGTTTTGAAAAACCTACATATAAAATATTATGTATGGTGATTTAGTTCAAGTTATTTTACGTTCAAACCGCACAACGTTATACACTCCACCCAACAATTTA